>JAQQPU010002585.1:30368-66361 GCA_029168905.1 Artemia sp. Kazakhstan ARC1039
GAGGGGATCCTATCCTTAAAACCGACCAGACTGGACACATCCCTGGTGAAAAGTCGAATGCAGTTTTCTTGGATATGAATTATCTTTATCCGTCGACAATGTCTCACTTCTCTTTGCCGTGTGGGAATTACAAATGGCTGGACGATCCTTCTGCTTCAAATTTCCCCAACATTTACACTGTTGAAGAGAACGGGCCACAAGAATAGTTTTTCAAAACAGATGGTGAAATACCTTCAGAACTTCATGACTTTGTTTTCCCGTGCATAAACAGACCAGTGTCTAGGGATTCATTGAGTCCCTATAATTTATCTTCGGTACTGGGCACCGTCAAAACAAAAGATTATTACAGACCTTCATCCGAAACGGAATATTGTTGTACATCACGTTCTCTCGCGATGGATGCTGGCCAGCGGTTTCAATGTCACAAAGATTCACAGAGCCCACCAATTTGATCAAAAACCTTATATGCAGACGTTTGTTGACACTTTTGTCAAGAAACGATCTAAAGAGAAAATAAATGTCGAAAAATATATCTTTAAACTTATTTTAAATTCAGTCTTTGGTAAGACGTGCGAAAGTGTGCACAATAGGAGTCTTTGTGACGTTGTGACCGACCCAAAAGAATGTGCCCGAATAATTGCAGATCCGAATCTCACATCGTTTACGGTCAAAGACTCCAATAGGGTCCTTTTATATAAAAGAAAGAGGTGTAAAGTTAAATAAAAACATTGCTGCTGGTAGTGCCATATTTGAAATTTCCAAGAAACTCATGTTTGAATTTTATTACAATGAGTGTAAGCTCCAATGGCTGGGTAATGGGCAAGTTCAATTGTAATATGGAGACACGGATTCACTCCTGTTAAAAGTTAAAAAAGATAATTTGTTGGATGATTTGGAAAATGGAGAGCACATAAGCTCTCGAATGGACTTTACCAAACGGAACAAGTCCATTTACCCGGAGCTATTGAAGCGCAAGGCTCCAAATCAATTATTAATGCTAAAATCCGAGACGGAGAGCGACTTTATATACTTTATAACACACAATGAGGCTATCAAACCAGCCTGCAAGTGGGTGCCTTCCCTCTATGTAAAGGAAAATTTCAATATGAGTGTTTATAATAACTGTGTAGAAATAATTTAGTTCCAAGAGCGAAGGTCATGGCGATTCGTTCTTTAATGTATAAAAACTACACAGTTTGAGTAAAAAAAAAATGTCATGTAGACAATATCGGACAAAGTCTATTAAGGAGCGGACGGTGTGAGGGTGCTACCACATGGTCACTACCTCACTTCAGATCGAGAAGTATGTGTAGATAACAGACGGTGTCTCAGTCTGAAAGAAACTCAATAGTTGGTAGGAGGGGGCCACTTTTTTTTCCATCCATATTTACCTCTGACAGTCTCTAGCTCAGCAGTGTATTTTCTAGTCGTGTTTTTTCTTTCTAGTCGTATTTTTCTAGTAATTTTCTAGTGTTTTTTATCTATTAGAAACAGGTTTAAAGTGCTTCATATTATACTATTATATGTTACTTGCCGTCGCGTGGGCTCCCAGCCCGCACAGAACGCCGCACCTTCCAGCCCGGCTTGGCCACCCCACCTGGCGGCATTTTCACGTGCTTTTTTTATGTTCCAGTGTTTATTTATGTAAATATGATTATTTATGTTGTTTAAAAAAATGTAGTGCATTTATGTGTATTAAAGGAACCATGTATTCTATTTTCTCAGTATTTATTCAACCTTTACTGAAAAAATATAGATGCTTTTATTTTTAGAACTTTATAAATCAAATAATATTACCATTTTGATTACTAAATATCAGTATATGTATATTAAACTGACATTGTGCATTCATTTGTATTTTTTTCAGTAAAGTGTTAATTTTGTTTTGGCCTTGGGAAGGCATAGGGGTTATGAGCTCAACTTATGTTAATTTCTGGTCGTTTTGAGTTTGACTCGGTTCTTTATTGTAATTTCTGTTCGTTTTGGGTTTCCTTTATTTATCGATTCTGATTTGTGGTAGTTTAACGCTTGGTAGACTATTTGATTTTATTTTTTTTTTGTTTAATGGAGTTCTTTACTTTTCTTTAATAAACTTATTTTGTAGAAAAAGTTTTTTTAATTAATCTCTCTTTGTTTTATATTTTATATATACATTGTCTTTTCAAAGAAAAAGAAAATGATACTTTAAATCTTTTCGTTTTTCTTAAGACTTATAGTTTGGCCTGCTATCTGTATGCTGGAGAAAAATTTTCAACAATTTTTAACAACATACACCCTTTTAAAAATCTGGACACAAATAGTAGTGTTTAATTTAGTTTCATACTCCTCTAGTTGACCTGAAATGGAGAACTTGATACCATTCGAAAAAAAATCTGTTTACTTTCTTTGATATCTTGGATACACTTGCGCTATTTTGATTTGGTTAAATTTTAAGAGCAGAAGTAGTCCCGAAAGTTTAAACATAATAACCTCAGTCGTTCTTGGGATACTGCTGAGATGCCTTATTGGGAATTAGCATTAACACAGTACATTTTGAATTAATCTTAAGGCAAAATTTAGTTTTTAAACATAATGGGCAAATGGGAGGGTGGGCGTGGGAGGGGGATAGGTTGTCCTCCAATCACTTTCGACTATTAAAAAAGGCATCAGTCCTTCCTATTTTCAATCGATTGAGCCCTTTTCGAAGTTCCCACGAAAACTCCTTAGATACGAAGTGCCCTGGTCTAAACAACAACAACAAAAAAATAATACATTATACCCACATCGATCTTTACTATAAATATGTAATGCCTTCCAATCACTTTCGACTTTTAAAAAGGGCACTAGGCCTTTCGATTTCAAATCGAATGAGCCGTTTTTGAAACTACAACGCTTTCTATAGACACCTTATATGCCCCCAAAGCATAAATTACAACCCTTACCCTAAGGGCGGCTGTTATGGTGGTTGTCATCCTCTATGACCTAATTTCCAGAACTTTCAACTAAGTTAAATAAAATGGCTATCTAAAAATTTTGATTGGGTGTGTTTGGGGAAATGGTGGGCGTGAGAGGAGCGTTAGTCGTTCTCCAATCACTTTCAACTAGTAAAAATGGCACTAGCCCTTTCAATTTCCAATCAAATGAGCCCTTTTGAAGTTTCTACAACACTTTCAATAAAAACCTTATATACCCCCAGGGCATGACTTAGAACCCTTGCCCTGAGAGCAGGGGGGGGGTGTCATTCTCAAAGATCTAATTTCTAGAACTTTCTATTACGTTGAACAAAATGTATATCTGAAAATTTTGATTGGATGTGTTTGGAGGAATGGTGGGCGTGAGAGGGGGATTAGTTACCCTCCAATCACTTTCGAATATTAAAAAGGGCACTAACCTTTCTCAATTTCTGATTGAATGAGCCCCTTTTGAAACTCTGGGTAATCTTCAAACAGATGGGCAATATCATTTTGTTTTGTTTCAATTAATATATCTAAAAAGTGAGTAATGCCGGGGGGCCACAAGTTCAGACAACAGTCCAAAGAGAGAAACTCATTTCTCATTATGTCATCAATCATCCTCTTAGTGAAGATTCTCTTCTCACTGACAATCTTTAAAATTTATCATCCAGAATTAACCATTTTTTCAAAGTAACAAGATCTCCTATAATTTTCTGTCTGTCCACTTTATTCATTTTTAATCCCAACACTCTCACTACCAATTATAGAATAACTAAGAATCTCATTAGTAAAAAACTTGCTCCTTTTTTATAGATTCATTCATGGTTCAATGAATGTGTTCGTGGGTAAAGTATCATTGGTGCTTACACGGGCGTTTATTTTATCAATTCACTTTTAATTTCCTTGCAGATGATCTCCGCTAGTTCCCTTTTTATTTTAGTCGCGATTTCTCTGTCTATTACAATATTATTTTTATATAGGTAACTGTTTCGGCATCTAGACAATATATATTGCATGAACTTGCGAGGGTACATTTGTTTTCTTTTCACCTTTCCTTCAATAGTAATAGTAGAAGGATGGTGATAAGATCTATCAACGGGTAACGTTTCACCATCAGCAAGAAGTTGAACTTTCTCAACTAAAAGTTTTAGGTTTGCGTTCTCTTTCAACACTAACTTCTCTGAAGAAACTACTCTCGCATGTCCACCTCAATAAAAATAAAATTTTCTCGGTAGTCCGAATAAATTTAACTCCTTACTGTCGTGGCAACGCACGCGTATATATCCAATAAGATTGCCATTAGCACTTGTTTCATAATTCAAATATTTCTCTTTCTTAGCATTCAATGCTACTACAACTCTATCATGTACGCTCGTCCTCTTGGAATATTCCATCTTCACTTTTTTAACTACAATTTTATCCTTTCGGCGCAGAAATAATACTGAAGCAAAGTCACGCATGGTTGCGTCAACTCCAATTACTAAGCACACTTGTGATGTAATGCCTTTTCCACAATATATTGTAATTCTCATTTTTATTATATCTCTTTGAGATGTCAATAATACTATTCTGATTCATATTGTAAACTTCACGTATTTCAATTAGCTTATTTGAAGCAATGTGTAGGTTTATAAACATAGTAGCCTGTATCTTCACAGCGATGTCGTAAAAACCAGACACTTTTATTATTCCAGTAATTGAAGAGTAGGCCAGGTTCTTCTTCCCAAAACAATTTAAAACCTCGACGATACCAGTCTCTTAAAAAATAAACTGAAATCACGTTAAGTTTTTTTTTTGCAATCATGCCAGGCTATGTATTTTCCCACTGATCACTTTTGCCGTAGTGATAATTGGAGAACGGGAAACCTCTAGTATGAGTCCCAAATCTCTTTAAGGCAGGAATTACAGTCTTTAATTTGCATAGGATATCCTCTATGCAATTTACACGGATTACATAATCTACACTTTTCCTTATAGTTATCAACAACAGGTCACAGGATGACCAGCTGCCCAATGTATACAAGCATAATGGACATGTATAAAACATTTTTCGATGATGACTGTCTCACTTCCAAAAAGAAACTGACTGGGGAAAAAGAATGTTCTTTATCACTAATAACTTATTGGATCACTAAAAAAATGGGTGGAGTAACTGAAACTCTGAGTAATCTTCAAACATTTGGGCAATATCATTTTTTTGTTTCAATTAATATATCTATAACTTGAGTAAATGCCTGGGGGGCACGACACATAAGTTTCAGACAATAGTCCAAAGACGGAGACTCATTTCTCTTTATGTCATCGATCATTCTCTTAGTGAAGATTCTTTTCTGCACTGACAATCTTTGAAAATTATCATCTAGAATTAACCATTTTCGAAAGTAACGAGATTTCCTATAATTTTCTGTCTGTCCACTTTATTCATTTTTAATCTCGAAACTCTCACTACCAATTATAGACTAACTAAGAATCTCGTTAGTAAGAAACTTACTCCTTTTTTATAGATTGATCATGGTTCAATCAATGTGTTAGTGGGTAAACTATCATTGGTGCTTGCATGGGCGTTGTTTTTAATCAATTCACTTTTAATTTCCTTGCAGATAATCTCCGCTGTTGCCCTTTTTAATTTAGTCGCGATTTCTCTATCTATTACGATATTATTTTTACATAGGTAACAGTTTCGGCATCTAGACAAGATATGTTGCAGGAACTTCCGAGGGTACATTTGTCTTCTTTTTAACTTTCCTTGAATGGTAAAAGTAGGAGGATGGTGACAAGATCTATCAACGGGTAATGTTTTACCACCAGCAAGAAGTTGACCTTTTTCATCCACTAAAAGTTTTAGTTTTGCGTCCTCTTTCAACACTAGCTTCTCTGGAGAAACTATTCTCGCATATCCACTTCTATAACACTTGAATTTTCTCGGTAGTCCAAAGAAATGTAACTCCTTACTGTTGTGGCAACGCACGCATACATATCGAATAAGATTGCCATTAGCACTTGTTTCATAATTCAAATATTTCTCTTTCTTAGCATTCAATGCTACTACAACTCTATCATGTACGCACGTCTTCTTGGAATAGTTCATCTTCACTTTGTTTTAATACGATGTTTATCCTTCCGATAGAGAAATATACTGAAGGAAAGTCACGCGTGGTTGGGCTGACTCCAATTACTAAACACCCCTGTGATACAACACCTGCCTCTCTTAGTTCCCTATGACCTAACAAACACCTGCTGGCTGTCATGTAATGACGGGTCTCATTGGAATCCGGGGGTGTTCGTTCCAGAAACCAGGGCCTCGTCGGAATCCGGGGCAGGGGTCTCATGAAAACCACGGAGGCGATGCTACTCATAGCAGTAGTGGTAGCAGTAGCAGTAAAACTGTATTATTATTATTATTAGTAGTAGTAGTAATAGTGTATTATTAGTAGTAGTAGGCCTAACAGTAAGAGCAGCAGTATTAATAGCAGTAGTAGCAGGTACATTTTGTCTTTTGGTCATCTAAACATCCCACTCATGAAAGCCCCGAAGTTTCCTCTTGATACGACAAGTCGTTCAAAAATTATTGCTGTTAGGCCCGTGTCAGCAATCTGTATGCATAGTATGTTTTGACTTAGTTCAACTTTCCCCTCAACGTTTCCTCAGATATTTATTTCAATATCCTCAGCCTTAGTAGTACTTACTAAGAAATAGTAGTTTTAGTGATAGTAGTGGTAGTAGTAGTTGTGGTAGCAGTAGAAGCAGTGGCAGTTGTAGTAGTAGTAACGTGCAAATATTGCCTTTTTGGTCAATTGATCATCTCCCATATCATTACATTACCTGAAAGTTCCAAATTAATATACACAGTCATTCCTGAGTTACACCCTTTCTGACAACCCATATACACATAACATGTTTTGATCTAGTTCAACAATCCCCTCAACATTCAATGAAAGACTCATCTTAATGCCCTTCATATTATGGGAAAGTAGAAGTCAAACATGCATGCCTTTTCTCAATAACATATACAATATGTAAACAATGAACAAATTGCCTAACTTACAGCCCTAGTCCTGCGGCCTTGGGGGAGGGGGAGGGGGTCGACATCTCCAAACGCATAATTATGGAACATTTCAACAATGCTGAAAAAAGACGTCTCAAAACTTTGTTTAAATATTTGTGTTGGGAAATGATGGGTGTAGGGAGGGGGAGGGGTCTAGTTGCTCTCAAATCACTTTTGATTCTTTAAAAGGGCACTATAACTTCCAATTTCAAACCAAATGAGTCCATTCTGAAGTTTAAACGACCATCCATTCCATATAAAACCTTATATGCCCCCAGGGTATAACTTGCAGCCCTTGCCCCGGGCTCTGGGGGGTTGTGTCAACCCTGCAGGCATTGTTACATGTTATTTGGATTATTGTGAACGAAATAGCTATCTCAGGTTTCAATCAGATGTGTTTGGTGAAAAGAGGAATAGTTTGGGGAGGGGGCTAGTCACCATTCATCACTTTTGACTCTTAAAAGGGAACTAGGACTTCCAATTTTCAACCAAATAAGCCTCCTCTAGAGTTTATACAACAACTCCCTCCATAAAAAACTTAAATGTCCCCCGGGGCATACCCTATAACCCTTGCCCCAAAAGCCTTGTTATATGATCTTTGGACAATTTTAAATAAAATGACTATCTCGAAATTTCTATTAAATGCATTTCAAGAAAAGAAGACGTGTGGGGGGGGGGGGGTTAGCTGCACTCTGATCACTTTTACTCTTAAACCGGGCACTAGAACTTCTGATTACCAATCCAATGAGTCTCCTCCGAAGCAGATACGACCACCCTTTCTATAAAAAACCTAATATGCCCCCGGGCACAACTTGAAACCCTTGCCTTGAGGGATGTGAGGGGGGGGGTGTCATCCTTAAAGACATAATTTCTGTACCTTTCAAATACGCTGAACAAAATTTTTTCCCAAAATTTTCATTAGATGTGTTTGGGGAAATGATGGGCGTGGGAGGGGGGCTGGTCGCTCTCAAATTACTTTTTACTCTTAAAAAGGGCATTGTAACTTCAAATGAGAACTTCCTAATCAAATGAGCCCCATCTGACATTTGTACGACCACCCATTCTACAAAAGCCTTACATACCCCCAGGGCACAACTTACAAGCCCTTGTCCCAGGGCTCTTGGGGGTTGCGTCAGCCCTGGAGGCACTGTTATATGTTCTTTTAACTATTTTGAACAAAATAACTATCTTGCATTTTCAATCAGATGCGTTTGGTGAAAAGAGAGGTAGTCAAGGGGGCTAGTTGCCCTCCATTAGTTTTGACTCTTGAAAGGGAACTAGAACTTCCAATTCTCAACAAAATGAACCTCCTCTTGAGGTTATCAACCACTGCCTCCATAAAAACCTTAAATGTCCCCGAAGCATACCTTATAACCCTTGTCCTAAGGCTCTGGAGGTTTGTTTCAACCCCAAAAGCCTTGTTATATGATCTTTGGACTATTTTGAATAAAATGGCTATCTCGAAATTTCTATTGGATGCATTTCGAGAAAACACGAAGTGCAAGGGGGGTAGCTGCCCTCTGATCACTTCGACTCTTAAAAAGGTCACTTTGACTCTTGAATCAGCGCATTAAATAATCTGTATAGGCTATTATTACATTATTATTACATATTATTAAATAATATGTCATCCTCAAAGACACAATTTCTGGGCTTTTCAACTGCACTGAACAAAATTTCGATTGGATGTGTTTGGGGAAATGATGGGCACAGGGGGGGGGGGCTGGTTGCTCTCAAATTACTTTTTACTCTTAAAAATGGCACTAAAAACCAATTCCAAATCAAATGAACCCTATCTGAAGTTTGTACGACCACCCATTCTACAAAAACCTAATATGCCCCTAGGGCACAACTTACAACCCTTGCCCCAGGGATCCGGGGGGTTGTGTCAACCCTGGAGGCATTGTTATGTGGACTATTTTGAACAAAATAACTATCTCACAATTTCAATCACATGTGTTTGGTGAAAAGAGGGGTAGTCAGGGGGGGGCTAGTTGCCCTCCATTAGTTTTGACTCTTTAAAGGGAACTATAACTTCCAATTTTCAACCAAATGAGCCTCCTCGAGTTTATACAACCACCCCCTCCATAAAAAACTTCAATGTCCCCGGGGCTTACCTTATAACCCTTGCCCCAAGGCTCTGGGGCAAGCCCAACCCCAAAAGCTCTGTTATATAATCTTTGGAAAATTTTAGGAATAAAATGGCTCTCTCAAAATTTCTATTGGATGCATTTCACGAAAATACGACGTGTGTGTGGGGGGGGGGGGGAGTTAGCTGCCCTCCCATAATTTTGACTCTTAAAAAGGGCACTAGAACTTCTGATTACCAATCCAATAAGCCCCCTGGAAAATACATACGACCACTCTTTATATAAAAACCTTATATGCCCCCAGGGCATAGCTTAAAACCCTTGCCTTGGGGGCGTTGGGCGGAGGGGGGGGGGTGTCATCCTCAAACACATAATTTCCCGACCTTTCACTTACGCTCAACAAAATTGGCTATCTCAATGTTTTGATTGGATGTGTTTGGGGAAATGATGGGCATGGGGGGATGATTGCCCTCCAATCACTTTCGACTATTAAAAAAGGCACTAGCCCTTTCAATTTTCAATCGACTGACCCCCTTTCGAAGTTTCTACGACAACTCCTTCTATACGAAGTGTCATAGTATGAAAAAAATAATAATAGTACATTGTGTCAACATCGTTCTTTATTTAGGCAGCGTTTTTGTGCTGCCTATGGTTTTCATACAAAACTCTTACCGTTAGTAGTACTCACGTTCTGCGGATGAAGGATGACAGATTGCCAAAGATTGTCCTTGTCGGTCAACCGTCTAGGGTCAAACAAAAAACAGGTGGTCCCTGAATGGGGTGGGAGCATGTGGTGAGGAAAGCTTTAAGGGAAATGGAAACTTCTTGAGATGGTGTAAAGATTGAGATTTTGAAAAGATTGGAATGAAGGAGGAGCGTGCGTAGATGTGTTGTCCTCAGGCGGTTCGGTGTCGCATTATGTTATTGGTAGTCATTGTAGTTGGTAGTAGTTGCAATAGAAGTAGTTGTTGGAGTAATAGGAGTAGTAGCAGTGGTACGAGTATTAGTAGTAGCGTGCAAATATTGCCTTTTAGTCGATTGATCTTCCCCTTTAAGTATTCCGTGAATGTTCTGACGTAATACCCTAATCCATTTCGGAGACACACCCTTTTGACAATCTGCATACACATAGTGTGTTTTCATTTAGTCCAAATTTTCCCTCAATATTCTCTCAAATTTTCACCTTCATACCCTTAACCTTGATAGTACTAGTATCATAGTAGGAGTGGTAGTAGTAGGAGGAGTAATAGTGTCGTATTAGTAGTAGTAGTAACAGCAGTAGCAGCAATATTTATAGCAGTGGTAGCATGCATATTTTGCCTTTTGGTCAGTTGATTATTCCTCTCATAATGCTCCTGAATTTGCAGCTTGATACGGTAAGCCGTTCCAAAGATATTACTGATACGCCCTTTTATAATCTGTATGCGCACAGTACATTTTGATTTAGTTTAACTTTCCCCTCAACATTTCCTCAAATTTTCACTTCAATATACTCAGCCTTGGTAGTACTCGTAACAGATGCAGTAGTCCTAGTGGTAGTAGTAGCAGGGTAGTAGTGTTAGTAGCAACAACAGTTGTAGTAGGGGTAGTAGTAGTAGTAGTAGCGTGCCTAGTCAACTATTTTGGTCAACTGATCATCACCTTCCCCATTTCGTGGAAGTTCCAAATACAACTTCAGTCAAACTTAAGACGAACAAAAACTACTAGACAGGAGTTTCGCCACTGCCCTTTTCCCCCTTCCCTAACCGTAAAAGTCTAAAGATTGGTGCGTCATTTACGTTTTATTGAAAACTGTATTTATCTTGAACACTATACTTTTGTTTTTCAAACATCGACGAAAAATAAATATAAAACCACTATAATAATCCAGACGACTAGAAAAAAAACTAATAAAAATAAACTGAATATTTGATAGATAATGACTTTAATTCTTGGAAACTCGGCAAATCAAAATTTTATTTCACTGCAATTTCTATTATTATTTTTAATGTAGTGAATATAATAAATAATATTTGTAATATATTTCGTTTCCAGCAAAGGGCAAATGACGCAACAAGTTTTAGACTTTTCGATTAGAGACGGGGGAAAAGGGCAGTAGCCAAACTGTTTGTAGTAATTTTTGTTAGTTTTAAGTTTGAATTGAACATTCAATTTAATTTTTACTTATTTTAAGATTTATTTATTCATCTATATTAGAACCTACTATCTGTAAGCTTTCTATGATCGTCTATTTTAATTTCTGTTTGTTTTGGGTTTCATTTGTTCTTTATTAGTAATTTTTGACCATTTGGAGTTTTAAATTATTATAAGAATTAATTTCTGCTGGTCTTAAGTTTAATATGGCCCTTCACTTTTATTTGAAAAACTTCCTTTTCGAAAGGTTTGTATTAATTAATTTCTGTTCGTTTTTGATTACCAAAATTTTGGTTTTAGTTAATATAATGAATAATTTTCTGGTCTTCTAATTTGATACAGTAGTTCTAATTAGTGGCTTTTGATTTATTTCAGCACCTTCTAAACATTCCCTGAAAGTTTACGCTAAATTTCATTATGGACATTTTAGATACGTAAAATCCACGTAACTATGTAAAAGCCAGAATATAATTTGTACTTTACTGAAAAATATTCCTTTAAATGTTTTCACTTTTATAATACTACTACTACTACTACTAACAACTCACCGCAGCACCAAGCCGCCTGAGGCCAACACAGCTACGCACGCCTCTCCTCCACCCCAATCTATTCAAAGCCTCCCTTTTTACACCGACCCACGAAGTTCCCATTTCCTTTAAATCTTTCTTCATGACGTCATCCCATCCCAGACGAGGACAACCTGCTTTCCTTTTAGCCCTAGACGGTTGACCGAAAAGAACAATCTTCGACAATCTGTCATACTTCATCCGCACAACGTGCCCTAGCCACCTCAACCTTTCTTTCATTATAGCCCTAGAGAGCGGTATTAAACCACATTTTTCGTATAGCCTATTGTTTGACATACGGTCAGTTAGCCGGGTACCCACAACAATCCTTAAGCAGTTTCTCTGGAAAACATCTAGCAAATCTTCATCCGCTTTTCTGAGGGTCCATGCTTCAGAGCCATATTTGACCACTGTCATCATTGTAGCTTCTAATATTCTAATCTTGGTTTGCAGACTTATCTTCCTATTCTTCCAAACTTTTTTTAACTGTGAAAAAACACCCTGAGCCTTGGCTATTCTACTTTTAACATCTTCACTGCTCCCAACATCATTACTAATAATACTACCAAGGTAAGTAAAGCTGCCCACCTATTCAATCTTTTCATTACCCAGCGTCACCTTTTCATCTTCACTTATTCCTAGCCTTAGTGACTTAGTCTTTTTAACATTAATTTTCAAACCTATTCTAGCACCCTGTACTCGCAAAACCTCTAAAACTTCATTCATTTTGCTCACACTTTCATCTAGGATGCTTAAATCATCAGCATAATCTAAGTCCAGGAGACTTTTTTCTCCCCATTTGATTCCGTGGTCTCCCATTACCTTTCCTATGCTCCTTAAGACAAAGTACATCAAAATAATCCATATAAAGGGGAATAGAACACAACCCTGCTTAACTCCTGATTTAATACAAAACCAGCTGCTAACCTCATTTCCTACCTTAACCGTAGCAGTGTTCTTCTCGTACATAGTACTTATCACTTTAATGTATTTGTCTGGTATACCATACAAGGATAAAACCTTTACTAAAGCTCTTCTATCAACAGAATCGAACGCTTGCTCATAATCTATAAAACCGAGGACCAAAGGTGTTTGAAAACTCAGGCACTTCTCAATTATTAGCCTAAGAGTGAAAGTTTGGTCGACACATCCTCTATTTTTTATAAAACCGCACTGTTCTTCTCTTAAAACTTTGTCAACGGCATCTCTCAGTCTAAAAGTATCATATTACTAAGTAGTTTACTACCTACAGAGACCAGACTATTGCCTCGATAATTACCACACTCACTTTTATCACCTTTCTTATAAAGTGGCTTAATTAAGGTTTTCCTAAAATCGTTAGGTACTTCCCCTTTTTCAAACCGAGATATACATAGCATCTTTTGATTGAATATTCTTGGCAACTCTTAAGATATTGCAGATATGCTCTGTTGATAACCTGGATGCAAATAGTGTCTTTCGATTTAGTTTAAAATCCCCCAAAAATTTCCTCAAGGTTCAAGCACTGTTCAACATGCCCTGAAAATTTCAACTTAATGCCCTCAGCCGTTCCTGAGATATTGGTGATGCAACCTTTTGACAATTAGCATGCATATAGTGTGTTTTGATTTTGTTCAACATCCCCCAACATTCTCTGAAAGTAGTCACAAGAAAATGTAGCACCAGTTGCAAGCAGTCACAGTCGCAAGTTTCAAAGTCGGAAGTAGTCACAGTTATATTCACATTCGATTGCATTTTCAGCCGCAGTAGTAGTAGTAGTGGCCCTGAAAGTTTCATCCGTTCCTAAGATATTGTAGATATGTATTTTTGATAACTTGGATACAGCTAGTGTCTTTTGATTTAGCTCAACCTCAACATTCCCAATGATAAATCATTTCCAATCATAAATCCTGCAAGTTAAAAATGGACAAATCGAATAATTTACAATCCAAGCCCAAGGGCTATGGCAGCATGGAATTCGTGGGAGCAAAGCTATTAGACCTTGTGACTGTTTCTAGTATAAAGGCGTCGTAATATTTCTATCAGTGAATCAGATTTTCTATCAGTGTGTCAGATTATCAATATCTCTATCAGAGGAGCATCTAAAAGGGCAAGTGGAGGGGGGTTGGTTGCTTTCCGTTCATTTTTCTACTTCCCTCTCAGTAAACCCTTAGCCATTCCTTAGATATTGATATTGATTATTTTGACAGCCTTCCTGCATAAAGTGTTTTGATTTTGCTTGATACCCCCCTCAGCATTTTCTAAAGGTTTTGCCGATAATACCCATAGCCTTTTGGAGACACAGGATCAAACTTGCCCCCTTATATATAAACAAAGGGCAACTTACGGAACTTAAAACACTTGCTCCAGGGGTTGTACGAGGTTTTGTAATTTCTTGAAGCATATGGCAACTTATGTAACGTAAAACACACACCTTGAACACTCAGATGTCTTTGCAGCTAAAAGGGCTTTGGAAATGAACATTCCCCTCAACATACCCTAAAATTTCATACTTACTTCACCCGTTCTCAGGATTTTGCAAATACGCCTTTTCAAAAAAAAAAAAACTGGATGCGTATAGTATCATTTGATTTAATTATACATGTCCCTCAACATTCTCCGAAGTTTCGGCTTACTACACTAAACCTTGTCAAACACATCAGAATAAAACACTCCCCCTTTTCCTAACGACAAGTCCTGCAATTAAAACAGGGTTAAGTGTATAATTTACAATTTTTGCCCTGGGGGCTTTGGGGGGCATTGTATCCCTGGAGGCATTGTTGCAAGACCTTTATCCTATTTTAAACAAAATCACTTTCAAAACTTCGATCAGTGTTTAGGGGAGATGGCATCTAAAAAGGGCAAGGGGGGACTTGCAGTCCTCCAATCACTTTTCAACACCACCCTCAACATGCCCTGTAAGTTTCCACTTAATACCCTTAGCCGTGCCTTACATATTGCTGATACGCCCTTTCAATAACGAGCATACTATGTTTCGATAACGACAAATAGAATGTTTTGATTGTGCCCGGAATTCTTCTCCAAAGTTTGACCTTTAGACAATTTAAAAAAAGATGGCTATATCAAAATTTTGCTTGAATGTTTCGGAGAGGGCGTTGGAGGGGGGCTGGCAGCCCTCCATTCACTTTAAAATATCCCTTTCAACATGTCCAATCGAATTTGTTTTGTTATGGTAGTGTATTTTTGCCACCACCTCGGACAAGCTTTTACTTCTTGGGGTGGCCGCTAAACTGATGTTAAATTGTTTGTTTAGAATCTCTCTCTCTCTCTCACTCTTTCTCTTTCTCTCTCTCTCTCTCTCTCTCTCTCTCTCTCTCTCTCTCTCTCTCTTTCGTATAAAAACCTTATGTGCACTCAGGGCATAACTTATAACCCTAACCCCAAGGGCTCTGAGGGGGTTATCATCCTCAAATACCTAATTTCTAAAACTTGTAACTACGTTAAACAAAATGGCTATCTAAAAATTTTGATTGGATGTGTTTGGGGAAAAGGTGGGATTGAGAGGTGGGTTAGTTGCCCTCACTTCATTCTCGACTATTAAAAATTTCCGGACGTTTCAACTACTTTGAACAGAATGGCTATCTAAAAATTTTGATTGAATGTGTTTGGATAAATGGTGGGCGTGGAAGGGGTGTTAATTGCCATCCAATGACTTTCGACTATTAAAAACGGCACTAGCCATTTCAATTTCAAATCAAATGAGCCCTTTTTGAAGTTTCTACGACAACGCTTTCTACAAAAACCTTACATGCCCCCAGGGCATAACTTACAACGCTTGCCCTGAGGATTGTGGGGGAGGGGGGGGTTGTCATCCTCATAGACCTAATTTCCAGAACTTTCAACTACTTTGAACAAAATGGCTATCTCAAAATTTTGATTGGATGTGTTTGGGGAAAAGGTGGGCGTGAGAGAGGGGTTAGCTGCCCTCCAATCACTTTCGACTATTAAAAGGTGAACTAGCCCTTTGAATTTCCAATCGAATGAATCTTTTTTGAAGTTTCTGCGACAACACTTTCTATAAAAACCCTACATGGCCCCAGGGCATAACTTACAACCCTTGCCTTGAGGACTGTGGGGGAGTGTCCTCCTGAAAAAACATAATTTCTATCTGGAAATCAGCTACGCTGAACAAAATGACTATCTCAAAATTTTGATTGGATTGTTTGGGGAAATGGTGGACATGGAAGGGGGGGATGTTACTTGCCTTCCAATCCCTTTCGACTATTAAAAAGGGCAGAAGCCACTCCTATTTCCAGTCAAATGAACCCTTTTCGAAGTTTCTACAATAACTCCTTCGATACGAAGCGCTCTGGTCTAAAGAAAAAAAAATAATAAAAAATACATTGTGCCAACATCGTTCTTTACGTAGGCAGCGCGATTGCGCTGACTATGAGAAGACCTCATATGTTAACAATGGGCAACTTGCATAATTTACAGTCCTTGTAACAGGTACTGGGGGTGTCAACCTTAGAGGTAGTTATTTGACCTTTAGACTATCATAGGCATCGCAACAGTGCTGCCTAAGTAAAGAACGATGTTGGCACAATGTATTATTATTTTTTTTTCTTTTAGACCAGGGCACTTCATATCGAAAGAGTTGTTGAAGAAACTTCAAAAAGGACTCATTCGGTTATAAACTGAAAGGGCTAGTGCCCCTTTTTATAGTCGAAAGTGATTGGAGGGCAACTAACACCCCTTCCAAGCCCACAATTTCCCCAAACACATTCAATTAAAATTTTTAGATAACCATTTTGTTCAACATAGTTGAACGATCCGGAAATTATGTCTTTGAGGATGACTTTCCCCCCCCCCCCACAGCCCTCATGGAAAGGGCTGTAAGTTATGTCATGAGGGCATATAAGGTTTTTATAGAAAGCGTTGTCGTAGAAACTTCAAAAAGGGCTCATTCGATTGGAAATTGAAAGGATTACTGCCATTTTTAATGGTTGAAAGTGATTGGAGGGCAACTAACCCCCCTCTCACGCCCACCATTTCCCCAAACACAACCAATCAAAATTTTGAGATAGGCATTTTGTTCAACGTAGTTGAAAGGTCCGAAAATTATGTCTTTGACGATGACACTCCCCCCACAACCCTCAAGGTAAGAGTTGTAAGTTATGCCCAGGGGGAATAACCTATTATCTTGTTATTAAGTAGTCATGATGTAAGTTATGCCCTCAGGGCTAAGGTTGTAAGTTATGCCTTCAGGGCATATAAGGTTTTTATAGAAAGTGTTGTCGTAAAAGCTTCAAAAAATGGCTCTTTCGATTGGAAATTGAGAGGGCTATTGCCCTATTTATTAGTCGAAAGTAATCGGAGGGAGAATCACTCCCCCCCCCCCACGCCCATCATTTCCCCAAACATTTCCGATTAACATTTGGATATGGTCATTTTGTTCAACGTAGTTGAAAGGTCTGAAAATTATGTCTTTGAGGATGACAACCCCCCCTCCCATAACCCTCAGGACAAGGGTATTAAGTTATGCCCTTAGGGCATATAAGGTTAATATAGAATGTTTTGTCGTAGAAACTTCAAAAAGAGCTCTTTTGATTGAAAATTGAGAGTAGTGCCTTTTTTTATTAGTCAAAAATGATGGGAGAGCAAATGACAAGCAAAAAAAGATGGGAGAGCTAAATATTATATAACAAGCATTTTGAGGTTGAAACAAGCCCCAGAGATTAGGGGCAAGGGTTGTAAGTTATGCCCAGGGGGTATTAAAGGTTTTTATGGAAGGGATGGTTGTTTATCTTTAGAAGAGGCTCTTTAAGCGTCATCTTTTTCAGCGTCGAAAGTGATGGACGGCATTTAGTCCCCCCTCCTACAACCCTCCCCGCCCTTTCACCAAACACATCTGATTAAAATTATGAGACAGAGATTTTTTCAAAAATCCAAAGAACATGTAATAATGTCTCTAGGAATAACACAACCCCCCAGCACCCTGGAGATAGGGTTTTAAGTTATTTTATGAGGGCATTTAAGGTTTTTATTGAATGGGCAGCCATATAAACATCAAATGGGGCTTATTTGATTTGAAATTGGAAGTTATAGCGCCTTATTTAAGAGTCAAAGCGATTTAAGATCAAACAGCCCCCGGGCCCCCCCCCCCCCGGGCGCGGCGTTGGCGTTAACACCTCATAACAATGAGAATAAAACTATTTTATTCATCGTTGGTGAAGGCTTCGGATATTATGTCTGAGAGGAATACAGCCCCCCCCTCTACAGCTGTCAGGGAAAACGTTGTAAGAAATGCCCTTGAAGCACATAAGATTGTTATAAAAAGGATGGTCGTATATGCTTTGGAGGAGACTCATTGGATTGGTAATCCTAAGTTCTAGTGCCCTTTTTAAGAGTCGAAGTGATCAAAGCGTAGATACCCCCCCCCCCCACACACACACACACAAACATGTCGTATTTTCCTGAGATGTATCCAATAGACTTTTTGAGACAGTCCTTTTATCAAAAATAGTCCAAATATTATAACAAGGCTTTTGAGGTTGATACAAGCCACCAGAGCCTGAGGGCGATGCTTGTAAGTTATGCCTCTGGGGTATTTAAGGTTCTTATGGAAGGGATGGTTGTATAAGCTTTAGAGGTGGCTCATTTGGTTGAAATTACAAGTTCTAGTTCCCTTTTAAGAGTCAATAGTGATGGAGGTAAAGTAGCACCACCCCCCCCCCCCCCCATTACCCCTCTTTTCGCCAAATGCATCTGATTGAAATTATGCGATGGCAATTCTTTTAAAGTAGTCCAAAGAACATATAAAAATGTTTCCAGGGTTGGCACAACCCCCCAGAGACCTGGGGCAAGGGCTTTAAATTATGCCCTGGGGGCATAGAAGATTTTTATGGAATGGGTGGTCGTATTAAATTCAGATAGGTCTCATTTGATTTTAAATTCGAATTTATAGTGTCCTTTTTAAGAGTCAAAGTGATTTGAGACCCCCCCCCCCCTGCGCCCGTCATTTCCCATAACAAACATCCAAACAAAGTTTTGAGACATCAAATTTTTCAGCACTGTTGAAAATTTCAGTAATTATGCGTAGCAATAGTTGTAATAGCAGTAGTAGGATTAGCAGCAGTACGCAAATAGCACCTTTTTTCAACATCCCCTTCAATAAACGATGAAATTTTTAACTTAATCCCATCAACCGGTCCTGAAGCATTCCTGATATGTCCTCTTGACAACCTATATGACATAGTGTGTTTCGATTTATTTCCATACAGTTACAATATTGCCCAAAAATTTCGCCTTAATACCCTTAGGTTTAATAGTTGTAGCAATAGCACCAGTAAATATAGTAGTAGCAGTAGGAGTACAGTTAATAGTAGTAATAGTAATAGTATCAGTAGTTGTATGAGAAGAAGCATTAGTATTATGATGCAAACATTGTCTTTTGGTTAGTTCAACATCCCCCACAGCAAGCATTGTAAGTTTTAATTTCACACACGAAACTGTTCCTAAGATATTGCTGATATGCCTTTTTGACAACCTGCATATGGATGGCAGGTTGTCATCCATAAAACAGAAATATTCTTTGAAAATTTCACCTTCATACCTTCATAGGTTGTGGATTTTGAGCTAGCCAGAAGACACTGTGTGTATTTATTTAATGCTGCTTCTACGGTTACTGTACCTAACGACAATAATGGCATTAAGTTGAAACTTTTAGGGAACGTTTAGGAGTAAAAGTTTCAATTAAATGAAAAACCTATATGCATGCAGGTATTATAAGGGTATATAAGCACTATAGGGCAGATAAGGACATAGGCAGCGATGTTGTACCATAGCCAAGTAATATCATTGATATTTCAAAGGAGCTATTTTGATTGAAAATTAAAAGTTCTAGTGGCCTCTTAAGAGTCCAAAGTGATTGGAGGACAATCAGCCCTCCTCTTTAGCTCATAATTTTCCAGACACCTCCAATCAAAATTTTAAGACAGCCATTTTGTTCAGCATAGCTGAATGGTCTAGTAACTATATCGCTGTTTGTATGCTGGTTGCCAATAAGACATCTCAGCAATATACCAAGAACGACTGAGGGTATTAAGTTCAAATTTTCGGGGCTACTTCTATTACTACTTCTGCTCTTAAAATTTTACTAAATCAAAAGAGTGTAATTGTATCAAGGCTGTAAAAGAGCATGGATATTATTTTTTTGGGAATAGTATTGACTTTTATTTATCAGGTCAACTAGAGGATGTATATGACTAAATTAAACACTACTATTTGTGTCATGATTTTCAAAAGTTTATGTTGTTAAAAATTGCTGAAAAAGTTTCTCCAGTACATAAATAGCAGCCCAAACTATAAATTCTTAAAGAATTACCGGAAAGATTCAAACTATTATTTGAGTTTTCCCTGAAAAATATTTTGTCAATATAAAACGAACAGAAATCAATTAAAACAAAAAAAAATCCACAGAACAAATTTTTCAAAAAAAAGTAAAGAACTATTAAACCAAAAATGAACAAAAATAGAATCAAACAATCTACTAAGCTTACAACTTCCACAAATCAGTATCAATAAATAAATGACACCCAAAACGAACAGAAATTAAAATAAATAACAGATTCAAACTCAAAACGAGCAGAAATTAATATGAGTCGGGTTCAAAACCCCTACGCTTTCTAAAAGCCAGAATATAATTTGTACTTAACTGAATAAAATTTAAATGAATGTGCATTGTCAGTTTACAAAGTTTTAAGAGAAAAACAGTGCGGTTTTAGAAAAGGTAGAGGATGTGTCGACCAAATTTTTGCTCTTAGGTTAATAATTGAGAAGTGCCTGAGCTACCAAACACCTTTGGTCCTCAGTTTTATAGATTATGAGAAAGCATTCGATTCTGTTCATAGAAGAGCTTTAGTAAAGGTTTTATCCTTGTATGGTATACCAGACAAATACATTAAAGTGATTAGTGCTATGTACGAGAATAACACTGCTGCGGTTAAGGTAGGAAATGAGGTTAGAAGCTGGTTTTGTATTAAATCAGGAGTTAAGTAGGGTGGTGTTCTATCCCCCTTTATATGAATTACTTTGATGCACTTTGTCTTAAGAAGCACAGCAATGAGAGACCACGGAATCAAAGGGGGAGGAAAAAGTCTCCTGGACTTAGATTATGCTGATGATTTAACCATCCTAGATGAAAGTGTGAGGAAAATGAATGAACTTTTAGAGGTTTTGCGAGTTCAGGGTGCTAGAATAGGTTTGAAAATTAATGTTAAGAAGACTAAGTCACTGAGGCTAGGAATAAGTGAAGATGAAAAGGCGACGCTGGGTAATGAAAAGATTGATCAGGTGGGCAGCTTAACTTACCTTGGTAGTATTTTTAGTAAAGATGGTGGGAGCAGTGCAGATGTTAAAAGTAGAACAGCCAAGGCTCAGGGTGTTTTTTTCACAATTAAAAAAAGTTTGGTAGAATAGGAACATAAGTCTGCAAACCAAGATTAGAATATTAGAAGCTACAGTGATGACAGTAGTCAAATATGGCTCTGAAGCATGGGCGCTCCGAAAAGCGGATGAAGATTCGCTAGATGTTTTCCAGAGAAATTGCTTAAGGATTGTTCTGGGTACCCGGGAAAAACACGGGAAGCGTCCTATGGTTTGCCCCCAACCACGCATTGCACTCCCGGCCAAAGGCATTGAATCAGGAGATCCGTACCTGCGCAACGCAGACATTAGTCAGCATGCGAAAAAGTTTTTTTTTTTTACATAGTTACTGGACCTTTCAACTAAGCTGAACAAAAGGCTATCTCAAAATTTTGATTGGATGTGTTTGGGGAATTGAAAGGTATGGGAGGGGGACTGGTTGCCCTCCAATCACTTTTGACTCTGAAAAGAGCGCTAGAATTTTCAATTACCAATCGAATGAGCTCCTTCCGAAGTTTCTACGAAAACTATACGAAGTGCCTTGGTGAAAAAAGGTATTGTGCCCATATGGCTCTTTACTTAGGCTAATCAAACCATGTTTTATGGAAAAACGCTATATCTGCTAAGCAAGGCAATACAGACATTCATATCCCATTTTTCTCAAAAAAGAGATATGTGAATTAATTTAATTATATAAGTGCTGAAATATTGGTTGCAAGGAGCATTTATTGTTAAAATTTCTTGTGTGTTTCAGCGTTGTGTTTCACATTGCAAGTATTCATACCATGAAACGCTACAGAAAGTTTTTCGAATACGATGAAAATACAGATATACTTCTAATCGTAGGAAGTTTACAGTCACAATTTACGCCCGAATAGTTACTTCTGAAGTTATATTCGGCTTAGCCCACAACCTGAAACATGTTCACACTATTACTTACATCTGAAGTTATACTCAAATTCGAAAACATAGCTAAAGATACAGATGTCATTTCCTTTCAGATTGGATACTGTACTACCACCTTTGCGTTTAAATCATAGAGCAAGTGGTGAATATGGTTATTCAGAGTCAAGTAAAGAGTTCCAAATGACAAACAGCTAGATAAGCACTTGTAGTATCTCTCGTAGATTATTGGGATTAGGAAGTTGGGCTTTGCCAGATCAGCAACCCTTGCAATGCTGAAACACACCATTAGTATTGAAACTTTTTTATGCTATGCGTTCGGTTCATTTGACAAGATGTTTTAACTTTTGATTGGAAATTTTGACATTTTATGAATCAATTATAGGCTTAATTATTCTCGCTGTAACTTATTGTGGATCTAAATTTGTTTTAACAAGAGAAAATTTAAGTTCTATCACATAACTGACAGTCCAAATAAAACAAATTTTGATTTCTTAAAATAAATAGCAGGCTTGTGAGTTTTGAGAAAAAAAAAACTAAAAAGGAAAAAAGCTTACACATATTTGAAGCTCCGTACTCGTGAACATTTAACAAATATCTAGACGGTACACTTGAGTCAGAGAAATAATATCGGGATGAAAGCCTAAAAAAGGGTTCAGTGAGGGGAATGCTGAACATTTCATGCAGTGCTTTTCTTTCCTCTTCTGAAAATAAATAAATATATAAGGTAGATTTTACACATAGAAATACACAACAAGACATATAAAAGAAATTGCATGTAAAGAAGAATGAAATAATTGCTGAAATAACAGCGCATTAGCCATCCACCTGAGGAAAGCTAAACTCACGATTTTTGGATAGAAGAGCTGATCAATGTCTAAGTTTCGCAAAAAAAAATACTTCAAGATACCTCTTATAGAAAATGTCTTCTTCAACCCACAAAATTCCTGCTATATAATTAACCAACAAATAACCATTTAAATAATTTAAATGACCAGGAAAAGTTAATCAGCTAGACAAAACAACACACACTTATAACATGGTAGCCTTAGTTTCAAATCATGATTTAAGTAAGTAGTTCATCTAATTACAACTTCTATATCTGTATGACTCCAGATACCATGGAACTTTAAGTCAAACCTAATAAGAGAGAACTTATGAGTACTACGACAAGTGCTCTGGAGATGGAACATATAATAACTAACTATTTTAACCGTGCAAGCACATTTCACTTGCAATAATTCCTAGCAGTTGGACCATTACGATACTTCCTAAAAGCATCCCCCACAGTTTGCAAAGCCAGGGAGCTCCAGGAATCTGTAACCATACCCGAGGGCTTTTTACTTGTAGGTTTAGTTAAAAACTATATTTGCGTTGATCAGGCAGCGTGAAGTGTTGCAGCAACCTTTTGTCGTCTTTGCCAACAAAATGATGCGAGAGCAACACTTTGGTCAGAATCAGAGGAAGGGATTTAAAAATATTATATTAACGAAAGTCAAAATGAAAATAATAGAACGTCAAAAATGTATCCAAAAATGATCTTGTCAAAAAATTATCTGCTTTTGTCAAAAAAAAAGTTGTCCGTCAATGTTCATTGTAGTGGTGGTCATTTTACATTCTTAATTTTTTTTTCATTCTTTTTTTTAATCTTAGTTTCAAATTCAATGGTTCGTTTTGGTTTAATTCAGTTCCTTTTTTTACACTAAGAGTTAAAATTCTTTACCATTTTTCTTCCCTTTTCCTCTTTACGGGGCAAAGGACGGAAGTAAACACGGATCCGAAACAAATCCCAATTTTCTTTGCCATTTCCAGCCTTACCTCGTTTCGGCACCCGTCATTCAAACCTGAAATTTCTGAAGGAACCAGAGTCTGAATTCCGGCATGTAATTCGGCAATTAGTTTCTTACATTTTGCATAAAGATATGAAAGTAAAGCTTTTTATAACAATATTCGAGGAAGGGGGGGGGATAACATAGTGGAAACTTTTTTTCGAACAAGGCGTTTTATCATTCAATATGTTAACTTAATGTCAGGATATTTGCTTGGCAACATTTTCTAGTGCCCTTTGCAAAAAAAAAAAAAAAAAAAAAAAAAAAAAAAAAAAAAAAAAAAAAAATGAAATTAGTACTTTTCAAAGCTTTAAATGAAATTTGATCGTAAAATGCCAGGCTTATTATAGAATTGCAGATCCTTTTTGAGAGTTCAGATTTTAGGGTTATCTCTTTTAGAATGTAGCCTAGCCATTCTTCGAGCAATGATTCGTGCATGAACAGTCAAATATTGGCACCAAGATCTTTCTAACTTAGTCACAAGACAGACAAAGTTGTATTTTTGGTGCTTCGGGACTTTTTAATAATGGCAGTATTATTACTCTTTTTTAATGACACAGAGCTACTCTATCACTGCCATAGAGTTATTCTGTCACTGCCATATGTCATAAAATCGTCCACAAATGACCAAAACACTAGATCTAAAACATCTCCTAGTCTACATGCGTTTCCCTATCTGTAAAATATGCCTAAATGATACACCTGCTTCTAGCCCAGTTTTTAGTTCGCTTTACAGATTTTGCATCCGAGAGCTTTTCCCGTCCTGGTTTCATTATTTCAACCCCCCTCCCACCCCGTATTCCACTTTGAATTTTTTTTCCAAAACTTGGACACCCCCATGCAGCTAAAAAATCCCTCCACTCAACCGATTGGACTTTTCTATCACCAATGTCGTTACAAAACATTATAATGTATCGAAATCCACTTGAGAGTGACAATAATTTAATCTGCGAAACAAATTAACTTATTTCGATCTAAATCATAAAGAGCAAAATAAAATTTTTAACAATTGGAGTTAGTTCAGAAGTTACTAGCGTCAAAGGAAAACGCTTGCCTGCATCCGATTTATTGTCAAGGTATATCAAAGATAGATCACTAACAGTTTTTCGTTCGTCATCGGTAAATCCAATAAATATTTCCATTGCAGTTTGGCAAGCGAGGGGGGGGGATGTGGAAAAGCCAAAAGTGTAAGTGATACCAGTACCAGAAATCAAGGAAAATTGTAAGTAAATAGAATATGGAGTGACAAGAATGTCCCTTTTTGGCCTATTACATTTTAACCTTGTTAAAGAAAAATATAATAAATACAAAATATCACCTCTGTTTCCCTCAGGTTCTCCTTCTATGGCAACCGTGCTGACAAAATGCCCTAAACATCTTGGCTTAAAATGAAACCGCTTTGGCAAAACGTTTAACCTTAGACCGTTTGAAAACCTGTCGGCAGCATAGCAAAATGTCTGGTGAAGTTGTTTCCATATGCCACTACTTAAACAACCGAAGATTTCTTCAATTTTTGAAGAGGACGAAATATAAGCAAGAAAATCTATGTCCATCATTCCACTGATTACAATTGTGTCTGGCTCTGGAAACAAATATTGCAAACGTTAGAAATCTAAGAAGCATCATTTTATAAATAAAGCTATTTCTTGAAAAAATATAGTTATCAGGCAAACCAGGAAAAATAATGTGTTACAGGATTCTTAAGACAATGTTATAAGTTAGTTTACTCACATTGATTCTTAAAATCTAACTATAAAGTCTTTGTGTAAAAAGAAAAGGTAATCACTTTGATAACAATGAAAGGTCAGTGAGGTTTTCATTACTTTCTTAAGATAAACTGCACCGATTCGTATCAATACTACCCTATCCCCCTCTTACTAAAGCCACCTAAACACAGAAATGTGTTTTGTACCTTTTTCTATGAATCAGTTTAAGTTACTGAATATTTTTATATTTAAATATTTTCCTTTAAGTATATAAAAAACAGAATATGAAAACTCAATTTAAAAAATAGGACCTGTGTCAGGCAGCACTATGTCAAGCAGCACTGTCTAAACAAAGAGTCGTGTATCTTCCATGTGCTATTTTTCTCTGGTCACTTCGTCTGGAAGGGTTGGTTGTAGAAACTTGCGAGGGGGGCTCATTCAATTGACAAAATTTTTAATGTCTTTTTTTAGAGCCTAGAGTGTTTGCAAAGCAACTACTCACCTTCCCGTGCATTTTTTAAGTCCTTCCTCCCCCACAAAAAAAAATTGGTAATAATTTGGAGAAAGCTATTTTGATCTGAATAGTGAAAGGTCCAACATCAATATGAAACTTACATCCGTAAGTCCTAGGGCCAAGAAGAACCTAACATACAAAACAATTACGGCACGAAAAAAAAGAAATAACTAATTCCTCATTGGGTTCTAAGCTTGTAGTAAATTAAAAAAAGCAAGTTATTTTTAACTGAAAGTAAGGAGCGACATTAAAACTTAAAACGAACAGAAATTATTCCGTATATGAAAGGGGCAGTCCCTCCTCAATGCCTCGCTCTTTACGCTAAAGTTTTTTATTGTTTTAAAACACAAAGTTGTGAGACAGAGTCAAACTTTAGCGTAAAGAGCGAGGCGTTGAGGAAGGGACAGCCCCTTTCATATATGGAATAATTTCTGTTCGTTTTAAGTTTTAATGTCGATCCTTACTTTCAGTTTAAAATAACTTCTTTTTTTTTATTTAATTTCTGAACAATTTTGAATTAATGCAGCTTTGATTTTGACTCACCCTACATGAATAATTAAAACCAAATTTGCACATTAATTTTACTTTTTTTTGGCTAAATGGCTTTCTCGACATTTTTTATCTGACGTAACTTACGAATTAACTTACATAACGAACTTCTAAATTCGTATATTTTTATTACGTATATTAGGGGGTTCGTCCCCTAGTCAATACCTCGCTCTTTACGCTAAATTTCTAATTTTGTTCCAATTCTTTAAGAATGACCGCTTAATCGCAAAGGCCGTTAGTTAGAATAAATAGCTTTGATTAAAGTATAAAAAAAAACTTTAGCGTTAAGAGCGTGATACTGACTTGGGGGCAAACCCAATCATATACGTACTAATTTCTGTTCGTTTTAAGTTTTGATGTTGTTCCTTACTTTCAGTTCAAAAACTTTTTTTATTTAAATTCTGATCGTTTTTTTTTTATCATGCTGGGAAGTGCGGCGTCCCCTTCGTAGCAATGTCCCTTCCTCCATGAAAACTTCCTCCATGGAAAGATCCTCCCAAGTAGCCCTCTACCCCCAACTACCAGAAAAAATCCCCCTGAAAACTTCTGTATACTTCCCAATAACAAATACTATATGTAAACAAAGGGCAAAGTACGTAACTTGCAGACCTTCCCCAGGGACTGTGGGGGATTAAGTCATCCTCAAACACATAGTTATTGTATTTTTCGACCATGCTAAACAACATGGCTATCTCAAAATTTTGATCTGGTGACTTTGGGAAAACAAATGAGCGTGGGAGGGGGCCTAGTTGCCCTCCATATTTTTTGGTCGCTTAAAAAGAGCACTAGAACTTTTAATTTCCGTTCGAATGAGCCCTCCCGCGAAATTCTAGGATCACTGGGTCGATACGATCACCCCTGAAAAAAAAATAATAAAATAAATAAACATTCACCCGTGATCTTTCTTATGGCAAAAAATACAAAATTCCACATTTTTGCAGATAGGACCTTGAAACTTCTATAGTAAGGTTCTCTGATACGCTGAATATGACGGTATGATTTTCCTTAAAGTTCTCTGACTTTTAGGGGGTGTTTCCTCCTTTTATCGAAAATAAGGCAAATTCAGGCGCGTAACTTTTCATGAGTAAGACCAAAATAAATAATTTATATACTTAAAATCAGCATAAAAATCTGATTCTTTTCATGTATCTATTGGTATCAAAATTCCGTTTTTAGAGTTTCGGTTACTATTGAGCCGGGTCGCTCCTTACTTACAGTTCGTTACCACGAACTGTTTGATAGTGAAGTCCTTAGGCTAAAGGAACACTAATGTAGAAGAAAAAAAAATACAAAAATAGAACATCAAACTAATAGCTTGAGATAGAAAATTAATTTTAATGATATTCTTGATTTAATTCTTTGAGATTTTTTGATCATTTAATTTTTTAGATAGAAAGTAAGACAAGACTATTGAGACAGCCTTACTTTAATACTCCTGTTGGTGGTCCAGCGTATAGACACGTGACTCTTCGCCTCCATTCAGAAGGGTCCTGTGCAATCATGACTACGTCTTGTATATCAGTGTCAATCATTGACGGGTACTGGGTTAGGCGGTCCCGCCATGTGAATTGGGGCCTTCCGCAGGGGCGCTTCAAGCCATGCGCAGAGGGATCAAAACTGAAGAATGTGCTGGCAGCTGTTTCTGCTGGTATGCGGACCAAATGACCGAACCACCGTAGGGTTCGTGGAGCAAGCTGACGAGAGTTGGGGGGTCTGATCTGTTAGTGCCAGTAGTCGGGTGTTTAAGACGAAGCCGTACCCCCTGATCCCTTCAATACGTCCCAGGAACTTTGTTTGGGCTACGTCTATGGCATCACGAAGAAAAAAACGGCATCTGGCCAGGTTTCCACACCGTAGAGAATGACTTAATTTACGGTGGTCTTGTAGATCCGCATTTTTATTTTTCAGCTGATGTTGGGCTTTGACCATACCGAACGGCATAGTCGTACCATAACTGATGCGGCTTTGCCGATGTGCAACAGAACTTCAGTTTCGATTGAGCCGTTATCCGCGGTGACGGACCCAAGGTAGGTAAATGACTTGACGACTTCGACTTCGAAATGCTGAATGGTGATGCATTGGCCGTATTACCAGTCGGATCAATGATCAATATTTTTGTATTTTGCTAGCTAATATGTAGTCCCACTTTCAAAGCTTCGTCTGGCAGTGTCCTGAGGGCTTTTTCAAGTTCAGCTGCAGAAATGCATATCAGGGCAATATCATCAGCGAAGTCGCAATTGGCTAAGACTCTGTCACCATACTTCAGTCCCAAGGGAGGTCGGCTTGTGGTTCGATCCATGACATGATCAATCACCGCGTTGAACAGTTCAGGAGCAGCAGCACGGCCTTGCCGTGCATCAGTATTGATATTTAATAGAGAGCTTCGAGGACCATTAACCTGAACGGAGCTTTTCGCACCAATATACAGCGCCTTAAACAAGCAAAAGTATTTTTCCACGATACCACATCATTCTAGTGTCAGTCAGATAGATTCAGGGTCAACCGAATAGAAGGCTGCTTTAAAGTCAACGAAGGTGATGTATGCTGTACGCTGGAACTCACGAGCTTTCTCCATGACCTGGTGTACAATGAAGATCTGCTAGGTAGTAGATCTGTTTGGCATGAAACCTACTTGCTGAGTCCGGTGGCACTTACGGATAAACTGGGCACTTCTATCGATTAACGTCGTGGCAAATAATTTGCTGGGAACCAACAGGAGGGCAAATCCTCTGTAGTTGAAGCAATCACTTCGGCTACTTTTGCACTTCCATAGAGGGATTTTTGTCCCTTCCTTCCATTCTTGCGGAATCAGTTCAGTTGTCCAAACGAGGGAGAAGAGCAAATGGATCCATAGTAGTATCGTTGGTCCTGCGAATCTTAGCAGCGCCAGTTATCACGCAGGTTCCTGGCGCTTTGTGTTCTCCTCGGAGCATTCTGCATCTCTTCTAAAGAAGGGCGATCAGGCTCTTGGGGATTTTTGCGTTATTTGATGAGTGGACGCAATTAGGTCGGGATCAAGGTCAACTCTTTCGGCGTTCAGCAGCTTTGCGAAGTGCTCCTTTCGTCGCACTAGTTGCTCGGTTTCATCTTCGAGCATTACGCTGGAGTTGGAATTAATTGCTCCTATCTTTGGAGGTTTTTCACTGAATTATCTAATATGCTTGAAAAGCGACATGATGTTACCTTTTTGTGCTGCATCTTCAAGCTCACCTGTTTTTTTTTTTGTTTTTTTTTTCTTTTTTTACGGAAAAATTGTTAATTGTCTCGGTAAAAAGGTTTGTTCCTGATCCCGTTTAAACACCTGTAGGAGGGCATATCACCAGCCAGTCGTACTTTCCTCCGTTGTTCCTCTTGGGATTTAAATGAACGCACATTTATGTAGCACGGTGAATTAAAAGGCACAATGGGTGGCCAGGTTGTCAAAATGGCATACCTGAAATATATCGGGAAAGTTATCGCTATCAAGATGAAACTTTCAGCAAATTTTAAGCAGGGGGGGGGGGGTAAGGGGGTTAATTATGGCTTAAAGGTTAAGAGTAGAGCTAAATCCAAAACGCTATCTAAACTCAAATTATCAAATACCATATCTTCAATATCTCTAGAACGAATCGGATGATTAGTGGGAAATTTAATGTAGTGCTAGAGAAGGGAGGAAGGAGGAGAACAAGAACTTAAGATCGTGTTAGGGGGAAGGGCTCCGTATGTTTTTGCACTATAAGCTGCAATGGGACTTGGAATATATTTACAGTTGAATAGCAGTGATAAGTCAAAATATGTTAAGTATTGCCAGGTTATCCAAATACTGTATTTGAAATATCTTGATAATGATTAGGGAGATCAAATTTAGACTTTCAGAGGCTTTTTTTCGGAGAGGTGGATGCATTTGGACATTAAATTTTAACTTGGGAGAGGGGAAAAGAAAGTGAAAACATATTTTATCTCAAATCTGCCTAACAGCTTTGGCACTTTAACAGGACAAAACTTAGAGCTTTAAAGGACACCCTAGACGGTCAATCAATTTGATCAAAAGCTTCCGTCAATCAATTGATTAAAGCATGATTGATTGTCTAGGAGCCGATTGAGTCATTCAAAATTTCTATCAATCCCCGTCAACGCTTGACTCAAGCGTCAAACAGGTTCCTAAATGGTCAATCATGCTTTAATCAATTCATTGACGGAAGCTTTTGATCAAAATGATTGACCGTCTAGGGAATCCTTAACGGTACTAGACCCAAACACTTTTACCGCTCCGTTTTTGCAAAATTTCCGGGGAAATCTCCAAAATTTCAGAGATAGTGAAAGCGCTGAACACAACGCAACTGATGAGCTAAAAGTAATGAAACAGAGGTGATATCGAACTCCCAGTTGCGATTCTTGGGAAATATTTGATAGTTTACAAGTGCCCATGGAATTCCTGTGTTGTTTTAAAATCACTTTTCTGTGAATAGGTAGCACGACGGTGGAGTGCACCTGGCACTTAGACGATAAATCACATCAGTCCAGTTTTTGTTAAGACAAAAATAACTCAGCAATAATTCATTGCGCCCACTGGCATTGTGCAACCCTAGGCCCGGGCCTAAAGGGCCTATTGGTAAATCTTTCGGTCCCCTGTGGGACTAGAAACTATTCACTGTGAAGTCGCGATGCAAATCGGAAGACATTATATGCACCAAGGTTAAAAAAAAACCTTGAGTGTCCGTTATATCTCAAGAACGGATTGGGAGTGTTGGAGGTAAAGCAGACGTCAAATTTCAACCTGAGTGAGCGGCCAGATGCAAATGTAAAGACACTATGCGTAATCATATCAAAATAGAATATCTGCAGCATCTCAGAAACGGCTTGGGGGAAGCACTCCAAACGTCCAAATAATGTTATTCGGGATGAGGGGGCAAGGAAACTGCGGATTTTGTATTGGGAAGGACGGCTAATGATTTGAGTTCTACAGTCGACCTAAACGTTTTTGCGAAATAGGCCTGTATTTGGATGAGAATCTACTCGTACCTAAGCAGCGAGGCAGAAAGACACTATATGGTACCAGATTATCGTAATAGCGTATTTGCATTATCTCGGAAACAGCTTGAGGCTTAAAGTTAGAAATTTCAGAGAGTGTCAGCGGAGCTAAATGGACTTCAAAATTCGACTTGAGGGAAAGGGATGAGGATGGGAGGCTACATGTTTTTCTCCAATCCACCAGAATATTTTTGCACCATTAGTCACTGTGGGACCTTAAATCTATTCACGATTAAGTAGCAAGCTAAATCAAAAGATACTATGTGTTGCTAGGCTATCAAACGTGTAAGTAATATTCTAGAAACAGCTTCGGGGGTCAAGTTGGAACTTTCGGAGAATGTTAAGAGAGATGCCAAGTGGACCTCGAATCCTAACTTGGTAAGAGAGGGGAGAAGGGAAGGGTCTAAAGATTTTGGTACCTAATCTGTTTAAAAATTTGTGTCACCATGAGTCCCTATTGAACTGGTAACTATTTCCTGTGAAGTAGCGATTGAAATCGAAAGACATACCTCCAATTTTGGCTTAGAAGAGGGGTAAATGAAGCCAGGCATCCAGGTTATCAAAATGGCACATCTGCAACGTCTCAGAGACGACTTGTGGGGATCAAGCTGAAACTCGAAGTGTTATGAGAGGAGGGAGGCAAGGAGACTTCATATTCAGTGTTTAGAGGGAAGGGACCAACAAAGGTGCACCTCCCATCTGCCCTAAAAGTTCTGGCACAACTTGGGGGACGGAGTTAAAACTTTCTTGTTTAGGGGGAGGGGCAAGGAGACTCCAAAAATGAACCAATGTTTTTTTTTAAGCTTGATACTTGTATTAGTAAGATGTTGAGGCAATGGGAACCCTTATGCACAGAAGAAATTTGAAAAAAAACTGGGTCGTCCGAAAATGGACCTGAAAAGTTTTTTTTCCAATCAGCTAGGACTCAGCTTTTACTCAGTCTAGTTAGTTTACTTCGAAGGTCTTGATTACTCCACAGCGAAAGATTAAAACGTTTGCGACTTAATTAAACAAGACCTTAAGTTTCATCGTATAAATAGGTATGAAAATGACATTCATGAGTTTCTTGGCCAAATAAATCACTAAGCAAAAAACAAACTTGAAACTAATTTTGGCTGTATCTGTTCGTGACGCCCAAAATTTGTTGTCGTCTTTGGTAGGCTAGTAGCTTGCAGGGCATATAAACAGGGCAAGGCAGACCTAAATGAAAACAGGAAGATTTCGATAGTTGTTTGTATCGATGTGTAGTAATCCGCAACTGGGCCACAAAATTTTGCCTTTTTTCAGATTGGCTTTACTTACGGGTCATACAGACCAAGACAATGGGACCTTAATGAAGACAAAATCTATGGAGAAATAAGAGTTAGATTATTTTGTGATGCCCAAAATAGGCTATGCTTTGATTTGTCTCCGATCGGTTATAAACTTACTAAGCATGTCCGCTGAGTCAAACGGAAAAAAGCAGGTTGAAAAGAAAATACGGTGTATGGTAATGAAATTAGAGATATCACAAAGAGGGGAATATAACGCGAACACTACATTTTTGAAGAAAAATACGGTTATATCGCTTCATAGCGCAACCATTATATTACATTTTTACACTGATCTGCTTTAAAATTCCAAGCAGTCTGACAATGAGTGCTAAAAGACCAGCTGATATTATTGCTTGCAGATAGGCAGCGAAAGATGTATTTATAGCTAAAAGTGGGCTAAAACACCACTCTGACTATGTAATAATTATACGGGCAGGCCTAGATTAAACAGCATTTACATGCATAAACACAAGCACGAACTTGGGGGGGATTCAGAAGAGTAGGGAATGGTGCCTTCCTCCCCAGAAGTTACACATGAATTAAAATTACAGGGCCAAGAGAACCTCGATAAAGATAAAAATCTGGTTGTATTGATTTGTGATGCCATATTTCTTAAAACAAACACAATTACAACAAAATATAACATAAAAATACTCTTTTTATAAAATGGTGAATCAAGATACGTGTATGCTGAAGGGTTTCAGCTTTCATCCCCATAGAAGACCGAAAAATCCCGCAGATTTTAGTTCATATGAATAATAATCCCATCCACCAACATTTTATAGCAAATTGTTATTAAAAACTCATAGTACAAACCAAATACGCATCGAAAACTTCAACTGAATATTCAAAGTTTGTCCAAAGTTTAAATCATATTTTAACATATTAATTCTTAAGTAGAAAAAACTGAAAAAAATTCACATCTATTCTCGATTTTGAATCCTTAAACGACCAGAAATTAATATGGATAATGAAGCCTGACATAAAAAAAGGGAATTGCCACAAGCAGGAGTAGAGTTGCCACCCCTTGAAACTTCTACAGGTCAGTGCGTTATTTGGGCTTGGTGATTGAGGGTGGGGCTGGAAGATGCAGTGTACCTCCTGTTTTGATTCCAACCGAGTCAGTCCATAGCATGGAATTGGAGCTTGTTTTTGCACTGGGTGAGAATTTAAATCATTTAAAAAAAAAACCTATTTAAATCCAATTAGGTATTAAATCCATTTACGATTCCATTTAAAAGCGTATTAAATCCAGTTTACGATCTAATCATACATTGAGCTTATACAGGTGGCTATATACGTGAAATTTGTTGAAGAACCTTTTTTCTTTTTTTTCTAATTAGAAGCCCTTTAGCAGAGGAGTCAGAAGATCTGTCACTATTAAACTTTATATACCTTATCTTTTTCTATTTTCTATCGAATCATATTCACCCACACATATTCCAAAGGCTAGCTTCAGCTTTGCGAAAGGGGGAAATTTTCAAGATCTCGGCCTATTTCGTAGACTTTAAATCCTTTCAACCTAAAACTATTTCTGCACTTTGAGGCCCTCCTGAACCAGTATCCATACTTACATACAGGATTAATACAGGACTTATATATACTATCACACTGATCGTATTTCAAAAAATACGTAACAGGTTAAAATCCCAGTTGCAAAGGGTAAAAGCTATGCGAGTTTTGAGCCGATAAAATATTCCAAGCCAAATAACTTCTTATGGTGTAGGCGGACAGAAAAGATTCAAAGTGCATTAACTCTTTTTGATCCGGTCTAATCAAATATATTCCAAGCCCAGAAGTTCTGCCTAGTCTAGACTGACTGAAAATACTTTAAAATCCGGTATGTCACCATCTAGTAGTGCCAAGGGTTAATTTAAAGCTGAAATATCGGAAGCGTAACTACCTTCCGAGAAGGTATGACGTTGGTATACTCCAGGATGAAAATTGGAGAGAAACTTTCCAGGATAAGTTGAATACTAAAATTTGACAATGTAAAAGATGGATGTAATAATTTTCTGAAAATAATTTGTAAAATTTCTGATAATGTCTTGGGGAAGAAAGTTAGAAACGCAGCTTGGAATAGTAGTGAATAAGCTTTGTATAATATAGAAGAGAATAGGCTTATACATGAACTACCGGAGTGATAAATCATATGAAAATAAGAGGAATGTAAAGAAAGTGGAGAAATTATTAAAATATGAACTAAGGAGGTGTGAAGTGGAGGCCACGGATAAAATTGCCAGGGATCTGGAAGATGCAGCTAGAAGGCATAATAGTAAAATACTGTACTAGCATGTTAATAAATTATAAGGGAGTAGTCAATCTGAACTTGTTCCAGTTAAAGATAGGAACAGAGCCACAATTAGAAATAAAGAGAGAGTAAAAGAGAGATGGGCGGAACATTTTGAGAATGTGCTAAACTAGGAGAGAGTTACAGGAAAAGACATAGAGGAAAATGAAAAAGTTTGTGAGACCTTGGATGTAAAGGAAGATTTATTTTGTGAGGAAGAATTAGCGACCGTAGCAAAAAGATTAAAAAATAATAAGGCCCCAGGTGCTGATAGTGTGGTAAATGAGTTTCTTAAATATGATGGTTATGGGGTTAGAAATAAGTTACTGAAGATTATGAATATGATTTTTGAAAAGGGGGAAGTACCTAGCGATTTTAGGAAAACCCTTATTAAACCCCTGTAAAAGAAAGGTGATGAGAGTAAGTGTGGCAATTATAAAGGCAGTAGCCTAGTCTAAGTAGGTAGCAAATTAATTAGCATGATGATACTTTTTAGACTTAGAGATGATATATACAAAGTTTTAAGAGAAGACCAGTGCGGTTATCGAAAGGGTAGAGGATTTGTCAACCAAATTTTTGCGCTTAGGCTAATAATTGAGAAGTGCCTGAGTCATCAAACACATTTAGTCTTTAGTTTTATAGATTATGAGCAATATTGGCCCATTACAAGCAAAGCCTCTTGGGCTTAGTAACCGCTTTAGGGTCAATCCACGCCAAATCATCCAATCGTGACTGCGCGTGAAATT
>JAQQPU010002586.1:0-46395 GCA_029168905.1 Artemia sp. Kazakhstan ARC1039
ATGGTTATCCAAAGTAGCTGTGGTCAGTGCTCGGCACTGGCGTGAAATTACTTCTTGTTCTTTGTGTCAAAAACTGAACAAATAATTCATTTCTGCATTCCACACCAGCTGCTTCATCATCGTAATCTACTCTGCTCCTAGAGTGAAGATTTGATTCAGTACTAGTACTTACATCAAAATTTGACCAGTCACCTGGGTTAGTTACACAAACATTATGTAGGATACAACAGCACATAGCTACTTTACTCACATTGTGTGTTTTTACTGATAAGTCTTTGTCAAAAATGGATCTCCATCTAACTTTTAACAGACCAAAGGCAATTTCTATGCAGACCCGAGCCTTTGACAATGCAGTATTAAAATTTTTCTTTAAAGAATCACCTGCTGCTTCTGGTCCTCTGAAGGGTGTTATTAAGGATATAGGATTTACCAGGCAAGGGTAACCAGAGTCCCCAAGCAGGAAATGTCCCTGGGGGGGGGGGGGGTACAATGAATCCTTAAACAAATCTGAATTTCTTAGTACCCTTGCATCATGGACAGATCCTGGATATCCAACAAAGACATTCAAGAATGTCTTGTCTGCATCACAGACAGCCTGTAATTGGATACTTGTTTGCTTTTTGTGGTTAATGTGGGGAACCTTTTGGTCTGCTTGCACATGACAATTTATATGTGTACCATCAATGGCACCAGCAGTACATAAAAAACACTAGATCTTGCTTTTTCAGCAAACTTTTCTCCAATCAAATTTACTTCAGCCCCAGTAGGCACCTTGATAACATGTTTACAGAGGGAAAGCAATACATTGATTTTTCTGTGCACAATATCACAAACACTCTGTCTTGGTATACCTGAAGCAAGTCCAACCATCCTGTAAGAGGCACCTGTAGCTAACCAGGCAAGTAGCACGCACCACTCAACCTCATCTGACCAGCCTTGTAATTTATGGTTCTCAGTCAATTGGAGAAGAACACCAAATGCAGGAAGGGAGATCCTAAAATGGCTTCTGAACAACTCAGGTTTATCAAAGAAAGTAAACATCTTTGGAGTCATTTGAATGTCACAATACACATGTGGGCGCTGAAAAAAAAATCATTTTCAGGTACAAAACAAGGCAATTTATATTAGACTGTAAAAAGGAGACAAAATTAATAGACTAATCTACTGTTGCCAATAGCTACTGGCAAGAACAACTATATGGTTTCAATATCAATATATTTTTTCAGTGTCTATCACAGAGATGCTTGTAGTGATGGCACTATCTTTGGGGTTGCATATATTAGTAGTGCCAATGGAAGTGAGTCCATGCCTCCCCAGATTTTTAAACACAACTTTTGTAGTTTCAAAACTTTATCCAAATTTTTACCTCTGCAAAATAGCTACTGCTACTCCATTCCAGTGCAGAAATCAGACTATACTGTTGCTGGAGATGGTTTTCCATTATTTCAAGAAGCATTAATATTTGCTGCATCTAGTGATAACACTACGTTTGGGGTTGTTTGTAAAAATGGCTCCAATAAGTGGGCAACCCCATGCCTCCCCAGATTTTTAAACACAACTTTTGTAGTTTCAAAAATTTATCCAAATTTTTACCTCTGCAAAATAGCTACTGCCACTCCATTCCAGTGCAGAAATCAGAGTATACTGTTGCTGGAGATGGTTTTCCATTATTTCAAGAAGCATTAACATTTGCTGCAAGTATGATGAAACAATATGTAGAATACTGATGATCTCCTCCTCATCAACTGTAATAGAGTTATGAACAAATTATTTTTGAGTTAGAACTCTTTCTTAAGTAGTTGTTAGTAAATTATGGATCTTAATTTGCTCCAAAGTGCAAATTAAGGTAAAGTACAACATCCAAAATTGATAAAATTTGCAATTTAAATTAGATGGATCCCTTGGGATTTCTTTTGGGGTAAAATATTCAACTAGATGTACATTAAAAATTTTAAAATTACCAGTATGAAACAAAGTACACAGCCATTGTTTCAATTAGATGTGTCTCAAATTTTAATGATGATGATACTTGTAATCCCACAAGTTGAGATGCATGTTTAAAGTATTAATTTGAACATATTGAAAGAACACCAACATAAAATATTTTCAAAAAATTAAGAGATATATGTCCTATTTGATTACTCTTATGTTAGCATCAACACACAAATCGTTGGGTTTAGCCCTTCCTAAAATCCTCTTCAGAACTCTATTCATCCATTGTTTTACTTAACAGATATCACTGCAGAGGTTGTCTTAAAACACTCTTACCAAAGGATGATCCCTCCCCCAAAAGAAACTCCTGCATATTTTCCAAGTGTTAGCTACATATTTATTAAGGAAAAGAAAGTAATTGGCCTACTATAACAATTCCCTTTCTTTCATTATCTAATGATCTTCATCCAAGCCTTATTGCAGCTGACATTAAGGTTTTTAGTGTCTTATCAATCATAACAGCAATGAGCAGTCATTATTGGAGATATAACAATTCTTGTTAGTGCTTTGTAGATCAATCCCTACCACTTGGAACATTGGCCATGTCTGCTGAAAGCTCACCATTGAGAATGAATACCAATAACAATTGTATTACTGATGTGGAAATAACTCCTTTTCAAAACAAATTAAAAGTACCAGTAATTGGACAAGGCCTATTATTTATTCTTCTTTATGCTTTTGTATCATGAAAACAGGATTCACTTTCTTTACATTAAAGCAGAATTACTATAAATAAGGAAATGTATTAAAATTTTGTATAATTTGGTGCTATAACCAGTGATTGATGGACAGATGGGATACAATTGTTTTGTTAAAAATATTACATTTGGCAATGAATTATAATTTAACAATCTTACAAAGTAGCTGAGTTAGGTCAATTCAATTCTCAGGGATTTATCAAGAGCCTTACCAATCTCATTGGAAGAAACTTAAGCACCTATTTCCTTCCAAAATGCACTGACCTTTGATACCTTGGAAATATTCTAGATGAACAACTTTTTGCTATCTTGGAAAGGGGGTAGGCTAGGGAAATGAAACTTTCTGGAATGAATCTACAGAATAAAGTTTATCATGGAAAGGTAATTTTAAGTACTGGTAAATATAGAACAGTCCATATTATTGACCTACAAATAAAGTGAACATACCACTCAATACCTTTTTTCTGAATATAATAATTACTTTTCTTGCAAATCAAATTTTCAGCCCTTTTTGGACCCTTAAAACTGATACTTTCAAAATTTTTGGGTATAAAAAATGGTTAAAACATTGATTTCAAACTTACTATTTCATCACACATAGGCCTACATTTTGTAAAAGTTATATAATTAAGTAACATTTATTTGTCCTGAACAAGTTGAATATAACAAATTCAAACAAGTTCTACCATATTTTCTTCTTATTCTGTTAGGCCACTTAAAACTGCTGTTCAGCCTAAATGGAAAACAAATATCAAAGCTGACAGAAGAAACATGGTGGATGGTAAAATGGAGATTTTGTTTTGAATTTTTTTTTCCACCTTGTGACAGGTTAGGTTAGGGCTCAAAATTGAATTTGCAAGAAAAGTGATTATTATATTCCGAAAGGGCTTAATAAAGGGTATCAGTTGGCATGTTCACTTTATTTGTAGGCCAATAATATGGATTGCTCCATGTTTACTGAAGTATATATCTCCACTCCTTCTCCTTTAGAGGGTGCTGAGCTGCTGACCTTTAAAATCTTAGTATTATAAAAGTAAAACCTTATAAAATTACTCTTCAGCTAAAGCAAAGTACAGGGAAAGTCAAATAACAGGAATTGCAATTTCAAAAATAAAACAGGAGAAATAAAATGAAAATTGAGATATATGATATTTTGTCAAAATTTGAATGGTGTGTCAAGGAGGCAAATTTTTTTTACTTAGAAACCAGGAGGGTTCCAGCCCAGTAACTTGGCAAAACTACATTCCTGGAGTATGCTTTGTCACTTGTATGATATTTCCTCTACCTAAAGTTCTTCTAATATGTTTCTCTGATGCTCAGTTGTAAGGAAATATGTCAAAGTAAGATAAAAATATACTGCTTTAGAAACAAATTTGGGCTATATATTTTCACATTAGGGAGTGGGGGTAAAGTATAGCAGGTCTGCATGGCTAATGTGTTTGGTACATTTATTGTGCATAATATGTAGTAAGAATTGTTTTCTAACTTCACACTGTCCAAATACTTTACTCTTACCCCCCCCCCCCCCTAATGTGCAAATACATAGGCCAAATTATATATTTTCTACCTATTCTGTCACTTCTCTTTGTCTTGTCTCACACTAAGCTGAAAGAAGCTAACAAAACAAAGATGGTTCTATAGGCTAATGCATCAATGAATGAACAACTTGAGTGGTAGGGGCTTTAGCATGCAAGTAATATGCTTTTAAGCCCTGGATTCACTACTGAAAGTTCCATTTTCTTAACATAACCTCTTTCTAAGACAGCAAAGAGTAGCTAATCCATAGTTTTACCAAAATTCTACTCAAATAACAAAGATTGCATCTTCTAAACTAAAACCAGAGAAAAGTATACTGAAAATGAAAGTATAGTCATTTTTTCAAAATTCCAGCATCTAGAATTTTAACCTGTGAAAAGCATAAGAAAAGACAAAGTGATATATTTACTTTCATCCTATCTAAATTATGTTGGCAACTGCAAATTTACCTCTTGAAGTTTCATATACCTAAATTAATTGAGTAAAAAAAGGCTTGTTGAATGAATAATCAAATTGTATAAGCCTACTCTTGTTATTTAGCTAGTCCAGAAAAAAAAACGATTAATTTCACTACTTCTTCCCAATCAATCTCCTTCAGTTTGCAGAAGATCTAGCACATTAGCTTTCGGACAATCAACGTTGGATATTTCATTGGATTTTGTGCTGGATTTCATCTTTCGGACACAGCCCATGATTCGGATTCACTATTTTAGCTCACTAAAATAATGAACCCTATATGAATTGCAAGAGGAATTTGGAAACTAAAATATTTTGAAATCTTTGGGCATATCTTATTTTCTGTTTTTACCCAGCAAAAGCCCAGATACTTTTTGACGAGGTTAGTATCTGCTCATACACAGATGGTGCTTGAGTAAAAACTGATGTCAGTAAAGTATAATGAATAAGACTTAATTGATTCAATTATTTATTTTATTATTTATTTATTTATTTCATCAATTATTTATTTATTTTAGAGAAAAAATCACCGATAGATATAGGTAAGATACACGAAAATATTTGAGCATGTCACAACCCCCAAGGACAATGATTTTTTTTAATGGCAACATCCAATACGAAGTTTTCATTTTTCATAACAATACTGGCAAAAAGTAGTTCTTATGCTCAAAGTTATAAAATAATTTTTTTCTACATTTTGGACTATGTCCTGAAATTGATAAAAAGTGTCAAAGATACAAAAAACTTTTTTTTTGGTTTTTGAAATATATTATGTATTATGATTATGGAATAAAATTTCTCAAGCATGCCTTTCAAACTGAAAAGAAATATAAAGTAATCTAGTTGTATTTACGTATATGTGCATGAATCTTCACTGTTTGCTGGAGCTCATATTGGAATGAATGGAAAAAGAGCGATTATGCAAGACGGATATTCGTATTAGTCGTACAAGCTCAGATCATATGTTTATAAAAAGTCATTTGGGTTGGTTTTGAGTCAGACACTTGAGTAAGGCTGTAGCGGAACATAGTTCTATTTTAGTTTGTGCGCTACTTTTTGCCGTGGGTAGAAATTCCTCAACCTAACTATGTGATGGCACGCAAATACAGGAACGTTCCTTTTCTTGGAAGTAGTCCCCAACGCCCGGCCTATTTATCGGTGGCACGTCGCCGATGAAAGAGGTGCCGGCGTCGGTGGCGCGCCGGCGCGCCGCTAGTACCATCAGCACAGTGGTGCACCACCAGCATGTCTATTTGGCCCTATTTTTTTGTCGTGATTTGTTGATTTCGTTTCGGTTTGGCTGTTAGAGTTTTAGAGCTAATGCTGTAGTTGTAATCTACTGGCATCAGTTCACCTTATTCAGCTTTGACGAAACAGAAAAGTAGTAATATTGATTTGATAGTCAGGATATATACAAATAAACAAATAACTTTGACTGAAGAAGACTTTGAGGTTTGAAACTAAAGAAAATGGAGTTTTACTCCTTCTTATTAAGTATTCAACTACCCCCTCTCCTAGGCTACGAGCTTGAGACTTTTGGGCATGCCATATGCCTATATGCAATGGGCTATTCAAAAAACCTTTCTATAGCAAAGGATTATTAATCCTTGCCATAATAAAGTATGTTGAAACAATAGGACTGGAGAATGTGCAGATTAGGGACCACTGATATCAAAATCTTATTTCCTAACATATAGGCCTATTATTTAGTCTATTTGGCTGTAAAGGGGCAGATGTGCTATCCAGTAGAAGCAGGATATAAGAAATTTAAGAAAGTCTCCAATTTAAATTTAAGAAAGGATATGATAAGAAAGTCTCCTACTAAACAGTTTTGACAGCCGTTTTCACATTGATAATCTGATGGTAACTGCAGTCCTCCTAGACTTTCAGCTTTTGAAGCTGAGGGAGATCGACGAACATCTGTGTCCAAAAAGCAAGAAAGAGTTTTCGATCATGACGGTAAAAAATCACCTGTCTGTGCAAGAAGTACAACATCTTCTAAGTCTGCTAGCATCATGACAGCTAAGCAGTTTGTCTGTAATATCAGTGCCGAGCTTTAGTGGCCCAGAAGTTTCTCATGACAGTGATGAGGATACTGCCACAACTGTATCTTTTGGAGATCATGAATCTTTAGACAAGTGAACTGACCCAGAAGCTGTTTTCCCTGAGGTGTGTACTTTCACAATATTGGTTAGCGTGCTAAGTAACTTTGTAAAAGTGTATTGATATTGACTTTTAACCAGAATTTAGGAATAAGAGCTTACACACAGAGTTGGGCAAGATATTTCTTCGTTTTTTCTATTTTTAAATTGGCACAGAGGGATAATGTACTCTCTTTGATCCTTCCAAAAAGAAATTCATGGGTTTTCATTTGAGGACGGCTTTGACCTATTAGTCTGGTACAGGTAAAGTTTTTCAGATGAAGATGTAAGTTCCGCCAAAATTCTTTTTCGAGATTGTGGTTAGCTGGTTGGAATGGTACCGTTACCTAAGAAACTGCAGCACTGGGCCTGCTACCACCACTGCCCAGCCAAAGACATTAAGAACGGGTCTTAAGCTAACTGAACTTTTTTTTTAGAGTATTTCTTTTAGAGACTTGGAATTTTCTCTTGTAACTGCTAGATTTACTACTTAATTTCTCTTCTTAGGTACCGGTAACATCGCAACTACAGTCTCGAAAGAGAATTTTGGCGGAACTCTACTCTTGATAGGAAGAACTTGTGGATCTTACTGAAAGAGACGAAGCTGTTAGAAAACAAGTGGACTTGTACCTAAGTTTAGCAAGTGAAGCATCAAGAGCTTATAGGTCAAAGCCGTCTTAAAAAAAAAACCCAGGCATTACATTCTGGAAGGTTCAAAGAGAGCGCATCCCTGTGGTTGCAGCCCTTGCACGAATGATTCTTGCTCTGCCGGCCAAGAGCGTCATGTTTCAACGACGGGTCTTATTTTCACTGCTAAAAGACCCTCAATTACTCCAGTGAGAAATAACCAGCTGCAGTTCATCCATAACAACTACAAGCTGGTACCGGATCTAGTCCCGCTAGAAAAGTGATCAGCGTTCAATTTGAACGGGTCTTACTGAGTTTTTTTTTAGCATTTCTTCTTTTCTTCCGTTTAAAATTTGCGCACTGGAATGATGTGCTCCTTTTTTATCCTTCCAAAAAGAAATGCATGGGCTTTCATTTGAGGTTGGCTTATATCTTTTTGTTCTTTGGGCTTTTGTTCTTTTTTCTATTTAATTCAAACTGGATTTCATATATATAACAAACCCCTATCCATTTCAGTAAAAACAAACTGTTTTCGGCTGCGCGCTAGTCGGGCGCCATGTCCAAGTTCCATTGAAAGGCGTTTTCATTGCCATGCTTTGCTTCATCTTCATATTAGTCAATAGAAGATTCAGCAGTCTAGGACTAGGACCAAGTAGGAGGCGCATCAATATGCGTAAGTTCCTCTTTATTTTTGGTGCTAAATTTAAACTTTCTCAGAAAAAAAACGTAATATTGGCTTTAAATGACTTGAAATTTAAATGGCTTTACATTTCATATATATTATACATACATATCCATTTCAGTAAAAAACAATCTGTTTTCGGCTGCGCGCTAGTCAGGGGCCATGTGCATGTTCCATTAAAACACGTTTTCATTGGCCTGCTTTGCTTCATCTTGATATTAATCAATAGAAGATTCAGCAGTTTAGGACTAGGACCAAGTAGGAGGCACATCAATATGCGAAGTTCCTCTTTACTTTTGCCACTAAATTTAAACTTTGTCAGAAAAAAAATACGTAATATTGGCTTTAAATGACTTAAGAGAGCTTCTAAGTAAATCAAAGCAGACATCCCGAAAAGACTTTTTCGCCTGTAGCGAGTCTTTTAATTTTCAATTTCCAAACTTTTAAGTTTCCCCCTCAAAAGTACGTCCCGAAAACGAAAGCTGAATAAGACCCATTGCGCGTCAAACGTGGGCTACTGAAAATGGGTTTCAATAAGTACAATGACAAGCATCATGAAAACACGGACGCAGAGGGAAGCAAACGCGACTGTTTATTCAAAAGCGAGAAATTAAAAAATCAGAAAAAAAAGAATCTTGATCCTACAGATTATTGAGTTTTATTTTATTTGAGCGATACGTCGCTTGTCGTGTTTAGAATAATTTTGAAATCCTTCCTGATAGGAAAAATTTGTGTCAACCCGCGGCACACCACCGGAGAAAAATCAGCAGCGCGCCGTAATTTGTTTGCGGTGTGCTTCCGCACGCCACCATTTCCCCTTTGGCGCAGCTGTTCGCCGCCGAAAGGAAAACCCACGCGGCGTCGTGGTCTACTTGGAAGATTTTACGATATGTTTGAAGATGTACCTTCCACACATGAATGTATAATGAAGTGCTGCTTTTTTTATTAGATGCAATCATAAATAAATTAAAAAAGGATCCTGCGATGTAAAATTTCTGAAACTTCAGCTCCAAAAATTAGATAATCATAGTCATTATTGTAAAAAAAAAAAAAAAAATCGTTGTCACTAACCTAATAATTTCACAAACGATCAGTTTCAATACTAAATAAAGGAATTAAGGACATTTGAACATAGAAAATAATAGGGTAAACTTGCCCCAATGTTGTGAAACTTAGAGAAGGAACGAAAAATCAATTCGATAATAAAGTGTTTTATAATATTAAAATAGCACACGGTGACTTTTGTAACTCAAGCAAATTTGATGATGCTGATGACGAATAGTGTGGAATTTTTAAGCTATAAACATTGGACATTTTAGAAATATAATGTTATTAAGTTTAGTATTTTATTAACATTTATTTTTAACTTTCAATTCAATTCAATTTTATTTGAATAAAAACATAACACAAACATCAATAACAATAAAGATCCTAGAAGATAACTTGTTAAGGACCAAAAAAAAAAAAAATTAAAGTAACACTGAGAAAAAAAAATAAAAGAAGAATAAAACATTGGTAATTAGAGCAACTTTGAGAGTTGTTTTTAACGTACGTTATTTTGACGTTAGAAAACTTTATATTGTTGACTATAAGTTTTTGAACCCTAATAGTTATAGTTGTGTAAAAGAAAAATTACTAGCTTTAGTACTTAAATTTCTGAAAGATTAACGCTAAACTAGAAAAATGGTAGAAGCAATGCAGCTCCTAAGAAATCAAATTTTTTTGCTCTTCCTGCTTTTATAATTATTGATAAATATTTATTATAGAATAACATTTTGCCTGTTCTTGATTAGTTCTAGCTACTCACTATCCGTGTTCAAACTGTTAAATAAATTTAATTGCGCAAGAATACATTCTCTCCATGTTTACTCATCCTTTGCCAGGCCTTCATTTTAATATTCATGTCCGGTCTTGCATTCGCAAATTTCAAGTGAACTTGGCGACAAGATTGTGTCAGTCCAAAAGTGTTCGCTCTGAATCATTGGCAAAGAGAGTCAAATCCCATACTCCTTCCTCCTTAAAGCCGAACGCATTACCGCCTTAAAAGAAAGGAGGGAAAAAAATTGCTTGCGTTATGCTAAATCGGCCATTTCTAATCCCTGTACTGAGGACTTTTTCCCAGGATTTGACAACCCCATTACTGTCCGATCCATGCTGTTACAGAGAGGTTCCAAAAAAGTTTTATCTCGTTTATTCTAGAGCACATTAGTGATTCCTGGTATGTGTCCTGAACAAAAATTAACTCCTTCGTATCTTTTCTTATTTGTTGGTGTGTTGTCACAACAACGTTTTCGACTTTTTATCTATTATGGCTTTTATGTTGCCCATATTCGATGTTTATGTGAGGTTAGTCTTTGCACCATCCCTTCTTCAATTGGCAAAATTTGTTATTCTTGATGTATCTTTAAGGATTTTGACTTTTGATTTCAGTTGTTTCGATTTTTAAAGTGTGACTTGAAATACAAATTCGCCTTTTTTGTCTTTTTTTTAAGCTTGTGATAGTTGATTGTCATAAGGTGTCATAAAATATTATTTTACCCCGTCCCCCTGTTGTTTTGGCCATTATTCGTACTGTATAAAATATATTTAGGTTCTTGGATTTAGATTTTTGTTTTAAAGTTATACTTCACGAAATTACGATGTATTTTTATTGACCATTTTGTGCTTGATTTATTTTTAACTTTTGTTTTGTTTTCTTGGCTGTTTCTTTTACTGGACATATAAAGATAATTCGACTCTATTAGAACTTGTCATAGTCTTTTGAAAATAAGTACTATCTTATCTTACCTATTCACTGTAGTTTCCTTAGTTTATCTTGCTTCTTTCCTCTTCAAGGCGCTTGTGGTAACTTCAAAGAGACAAACCAAATAACATATATTTCAGACAAACAGGAAGGGATAAACCTATTTTAGTTCCCAACTATTCTCACTGGATATGTAGGGGTAATTTCACAGGGTATGAGCAAATGCTTAGTATACCGATTAATCTAATGTTGTTCCGGAAGGCTTTGCAATCAACTGGCGGCCAAAGTATCAATCCACCTTTTCAAGGGTATTCCTCGTGATGGTTATCCACATATCATAACTTCAAGTGTTATTGGTGTAAATCAGCCCAAGCCATCGCATTTGATGCTTATTTATCTAATTTAGTAATATGTCTTTCGACCGTCTTCACGTCTCCTAGTTTGTCCTTTGGTAAATGTAGGTTGTCCTCGCGATACGGCGAAAGCACCGTATCTTGAATGTGGGGACTTTGTGCTCGTCTCATAACTGCAGGGTTCAAGTCTCATGCTAATACAAATCAATTAAAGCCTTCACACTATTGAAGAGATAAAAATGGGTTCAAATTTTAGCATTTAAAGATTTCCAATAGTCTCTAAAGCCAGAGCTAGTTGGCGTTTGATATCCCTGTCAAATACCTTTTTTAGATTGTTTTTCCAAGAGACTTTAAAAAAATTGTAATGTATCATATACAAAATACAAATTAGAAACCTTCATTTTCGTAATAGCAATGCAAAAATAGGACTTGGGGCAAAAATAGCATTATCCTATTGGAACTAATGAATGAAAAATCTTATTTTGTCATAAAATATAATCTTATACCATTATTTCCAAATATATTATGGGCTCAGTTCGTTTTATAATGCAATCCAGACAGGCATTTCAACTTTATTCATTTTGCATCACTTCTTGGTTGTATGAAACTTTTCAAAAGATATTTCTTAACTAGTCATGTTGTTTTCAATTATGTTTATGCTGGATATACATTGGCTATTCGACAGGTTCACATTGAATTACTTAAGATCTACAAACATGTAGACTTGATTCCAACTGGCGGATTAATTTTAGCTGACCAATCATGGCTCATTTTACCATCTTACGCTACAGAATGGCAGTGTGTACCTAGTATCAAAGTAATTTTGAACTGAACTTTCAAACTGATGAACTTTCGATCAATCAATCCCAATATTGAAAGACCACGAGGATTTGTCTTTTCCCTAAAAATTTTTCTGATGACGTTGTTGATTAACATTGATGAGCAACAATATGTTTTGCTAAAACATTGTCGATCAACAATTGTGTTCTAGCGACCAACAATGATTTTGTTTTATCAACACTAGGCTTTTTTCCTAAACGTCCCACAAATAATACTGAATCTAAATTATTGATAAACAACCCGTTTCCGTGTGCTTTGTGAATCGTTTTGACGCTCCCACAAAACTCTTTGGTTATCAAATGCTGGTCTAATTGACATTCAAAAGTAAGAGATGGTGGCTGATTCTATTGGTGAAAATTTGCAGCCAATATAAACTGAAAGCTGTGCGAGTAAAAGAAAGTGAACTGTCTTTTTAGTGATAAAAAGTCAGTTATATTACCTAATTTTTTTTTGCAAGCTCTTTTGCTCTTAAACCTTTTACTGTGTTACTATAATCACTTAGCAGAAGTTATTATCCGATTTTGACTACATCGGAAGCCATTATTAAAGGAAAACCTTACAAGAAATTGAACAACTGAGCTGGCCAGAGCTAATTTGAGAGTTGTATCTTACAAAGAATTGACAATTGTCGATTGTGGGAGTAATTCTAAGCAATAAAGAAGTGGAGTGCATGGCAATTTGAAAAGGCTGCTCTGTTTTTCACGCAAATAATTTTTTTTCAGGATTTCTGATTTTACTAAAACTGCTGGTCAACAGAAAGTTTTCCCGTAATGCAGCATGATCTTGCCACTGGGACACCTCACTCACAAGAGAGACAGCGGAGTCTATTGTCAAGTAAAATGACCATCAATTGAAATTTCTGTTTACCAAAATGGAAAAACGAAAACATTGGTTAGTCAAATTTAGCAATGCAAATTTCAATGCAGTATATTATTGTGTTTTCTTTTTGTTCTTACAATTTTAGAAGAAAAACAATTATTTTGCCATAAAAGTTTTTACTTTCATTATTGGCTTGATCTATTGTCTTAAGTAAGACACGAGCAGTGCTTCTTTTTTATTTAACTACCTCTTTCTCTTCTTAAAGAGCACTAGACACATTTATTTGTATAAAACTGAAAATTTCAGATTTTGATCAAACAGTGAAAAGCTGCATAAGCAGTGAAAATTGTCGAAGCAAACTTGAATCCAATAGAACATAATAAAAGAATGATCACGTGATTTTAAAAATGTTGACATATTTTTAAAAAGAATAAAAATTCTTACAAAAAACATTGCTGATCCATAAAAATTGATGAGCAAACATATTCTGGTGATTGTTGATTAACAATATGTTCACCAAAAAAGGTCTCTAGTTTCCACACACTGCAAACCGCAACAATTTTGCGGACTACAGAAGCTTTTTTAACAGCCTTTTTGTGGAAAAATACAAAATCAAAAATGTTGAGATTTTTCAAAGCGTGTGAGAAAACGTGACAGCTCATTGTTCAATTTCTTACAAGCCTTAACTTATAAATTGACATTATTTTACTTTTTTGTAGCTATAATGGAAGTTAAACAGAGAATAATGGATTGAAACTAATTTTCTGTAGATAAGGTATAGGTAATTGATATTTTTCCACAACATACAAGTGATTTTCGTAGTATTTTTTATACGTTAAAAAAAAGTTTCGTTATTCACATTTCACAACGCGCAGCAAGTGGGAACTAAGGGCAAAACCTAGTCAAGCGTCTGAACTCTGAGAGCCGCATTACGAATAAGGCCCAAGGAAAAATAAAAGCCAAAACCCCCTGGAAAAGCCCTTAAATTTTGTATTTTGTCCTCACGGCAACATCGAAATGGCTTATTTGAATGGAAAATTGTAAACCAGGTAAATTTTGAGTAAAAATTTTGGGAATGGGGCCCATCTCGCACCATAGTACCCACTCGGAAAGGAGAACAAGCCTTAAAGCTTCTAACCATTAGCTTCGCCCTTCCTTAATAACAGGTTTAAAAAATTCTTTTAAGACATGGTCCACTATTGTAAGTAGCCTAGGGATAGCCTTCTGACACTAAGTTTGAGTAGCCTAGGGTAGTCTTATCCAATATTACAATTAATCACTCAAAACTGGGTAAATTTTGGTAAAATTCTACTTTAGTTACTTTTGGCTATCTTGGAAAGGGGATGGGTTAGGAAAATGAAACTTTCAGGTATGGGTGTACATGCTAAGGTATGTCCCGGGAAGGTATTTTGAAGTACTTACCTCCACTCCTCCCCCCTCTATATAATGGTAAATTACTGCACGTTACTAGTTGTTTTAACTCATATTTCATCCTATATTACTATCATAATTATAAATCACTGCTTACCTTACACAACTTCAGCTTTTAACCTTGTTCATTAAAATATATTCCAAAATCCTATTTAAATCCTAAACCATTTAATTCCTATCCTTGCTGACTATTGTTATGGTATAATAAAACCAGGCTTGTTATGATGTCACAACTTTGCTTATCAGAAACCCATACCCTTAAGGGTAGCAGGCACATGCCAAACACCTCTGTGTTGATAAGACCATTTAAACTGTATTAATTAGGGAAAGGATTTGACAAGAGGGACCAGTAAAAATAACCTAATTGTTTTTAGAGGTCAAATTATATCATGGGAAGATGTTTTTGAAATCCCTCTTCCACCCAAATTCAAAATTTTCTAAAATTCTACTTTAGAAGCTTTTAAAGTATTTCTAAAGTACTAAAAGACAGAGTGCTAAAAACATCAGAATCAACTTCAGAGGAGACGTTATATTATGGGAAGAGGTTTTTAAAATCCCCCTTCCCCCCAAACTCAATATTTTCCAAAATTCTACTTTAGAAGCTTTTAAAATATTTCTAACGCACTAATAGATAGAGTGCTAAAAACATCAGAATCAACTTTAGAGGACACATTATATTGTGGGAAGAGGTTATTGAAATCCCCCTTCCCCTCAAACTCAAAATTTTCCAAAATTCTACTTTAGAAGCTTTTTAAATATTTCTAAAGCACCAATAGATAGAGTGCTAAAAACATTAGAATCAACTTTGGAGGACAAATTATGTTACAGGAAGATGTTTTTGGAATCCCCCTTCCCCCCAAACTCAAAATTTTCCAAAATTCTACTATAGAAGCTTTTTAAATATTTCTAAAGCATTAATAGATAGAGTGCTAAAAACATCAGAATCAACTTCAGAGGACTCATTATATCACGGGAAGAGGTTTTTAAAATCCCCCTTCCCCCCAAACTCAAAAATTTCCAAAATTTTACTTTAGAAGCTTTTTTAAATATTTCTAAGGCACTAATAGATAGAGCACTACAAATTTCAGAATCAACTTCGGAGGACATGTTATATCATGGGAAGTGGTTTTTAAAATCCCCCTTCCCCCCAAACTCAAAATTTTCCAAAATTCTACTTTAGAAGCTTTTTAAATATTTCTAAAGCACTAATAGATAGAGCACTACAAATATCAGAATCGATTTCAGAGGACAAATTATGTTACGGGAAGATGTTTTTGGAATCCCTCTTCCCCCCAAACTAAAAATTTTCCAAAATTCTACTTTAGAAGCTTTTTAACTAACATCTTCCCATGACATAACTTGTCCTCTTAAGTTGATTCTGATGTTTGTAGCGCTCTGTGTCTTACCTAGACCCCAGCACCATGCTGGCACATCAACCAAATGCTGCCAACAAGAGGCTCGGTTGACCGCCACTGAAGTGTCACAACATTGCTGGAAGAGGCGGCAGTGTTTTGTTGACTTTGAATTAATTTTGCAGAAATTCTTTATTGCATCAACTGCAAAGTTGAAGCTTTTCTTTTCTCGTGAGGTTTAAGTATTTTGATTTTCCTGATTAGAAATCAAGCAGGGCTTGCACTATTCCCAAATTTTTGGGGATTCTCCCAGAAATCTCTGTGCCACCCCAAAAAAAATTTGGTTCCCCAAATCCCCGAAAATCATCCAATCATGTTGCCACCCCTAGTGATTTATCACTAGTGACTATCCCTGCCAAATATTACTTTGTATACCATAATTCTTCACTACTCTCTTGTACATTAATTTTCATCTTTTGTGTTACTTTGCATATAAACCAGACAGATATAATTACAATATACATGGTTCTTCATATGCTGACAAAAGTATTGTCTTTATGAGATTAAGTAATAAAAACAAGTTTTTTTAACTGAAAGTAAGGAGCAACATTAAAACTTAAAACAAACAGCAATTATACTGTATATGAAAGGGCCTTCACGCCTTGCTCTTTATGTTACTTTAGCGTAAAGAGCTAGGGGTTGAGGAGGGGACAGCCCCTTTCATATATGGAATAATTATTGTTCATTTTAAGTTTTAACGTTGCTCCTTACTTTCAGTTTCAGTTCTTACTTACTTTCAATTATTCCGTATATGAAAGTGGCTGTCCCCTCCTCAACCACTAGCTCTTTACGCTAAAGTAACATAAAGAGCAAGGCGTATGTAACGCAAAGAGTATCATCTCATAAAGACAATACTTTTGTCAGCATATGAAGAACCGTGTATATTGTAATTATATCTGTCTGGTTTATATGCAAAGTAACACAAGAGACAAAAATTAACATACAAGAGAGTAGTGAAGAATTATGGTATACAAAGTAATATTTGGCAGGGATAGTCACTAGTGATAAATCACTAGGGGTGGCAACATGATTGGATGATTTTCGGGGATTTGGGGAACCAAATTTTTTTGGGGTGGCACAGAGATTTCTGGGAAAATCTCCGAAAATTTGGGAATAGTGCAAACCCTGCTTGATTTCTAATCAGGAGAATCAAAATACTTAAATCTCACAAGAAAAGAAAAGCTTCGACTTTGCAGTTGACGCAATAAAGAATTGCCGCAAAATTAATTCAAAGTCAACCAAACACCGCCGCCTCTTCTAGCGGCACGCCAGCAACGTTGTGACTCTTCAGTGGCAGTCAACCAAGCCTCTCGTTGGCAGCGTTTGGTTGATGCGCCGGCATGGTGCTGGGGTCAAGGTAAGACACAGAGCGCTACAAACATCAGAATCAACTTAAGAGGGCAAGTTATGTCATGGGAAGATGTTATTTAAAAAGCTTCTAAAGTAGAATTTTGGAAAATTTTAAGTTGGGGGGGAAGGGGGATTCCAAAAACATCTTCCCGTAACATAATTTGTCCTCTGAAGTTGATTCTGATATTTGTAGTGCTCTATCTATTAGTGCTTTAGAAATATTTAAAAAGCTTCTAAAGTAGAATTTTGGAAAATTTTGAGTTTGGGGGGAAGGGGGATTTTAAAAACCTCTTCCCGTGATATAACGTGTCCTCTGAAGTCGATTCTAATGTTTTTAGCACTCTATCTATTAGTGCTTTAGAAATATTTAAAAAAGCTTCTAAAGTAGAATTTTGGAAAATTTTGAGTTTGGGGGGAAGGGGGGTTTTAAAAACCTCTTCCCGTGATATAACGTGTCCTCTGAAGTTGATTCTGATGTTTTTAGCACTCATCTATTAGTGCTTTAGAACTATTTAAAAAGCTCCTAAAGTAGAATTTTGGAAAATTTTGAGTTTGGGGGGAAGGGGGATTCCAAAAACATCTTCCCATAACATAATTTGTCCTCCAAAGTCGATTCTGATATTTGTAGTGCTCTATCTATTAGTGCTTTAGAAATATTTAATAAGCTTCTAAAGTAAAATTTTGGAAAATTTTGAGTTTGGGGGGAAGGGGGATTTCAAAAACCTCTTCCCGTGATATAACGTGTCCTCTGAAGTCGATTCTGATGTTTTTAGCACTCTATCTATTAGTGCTTTAGAAATATTTTAAAAGATTCTAAAGTAGAATTTTGGAAAATTTTGAGCTTGGGGGGAAGGGGGATAAGGGTCTACCCTGAATTGGTATATGTAGGAGTGGGGGTAAAATTCATTTCTGACAAAAATGATTATTATATTTGGAAAGAGCATAAAAAAAGGCATTAAGTGGTTATAGGCCTACTCACTTTATTCATAAGTCAATATTACAATTTGGTAAAAATTTAAATATCCTGGGAAGGTATTTTAAAATACCTACCTGCACTCGTTCTCCCTATTGAAATTACAATTGAAATATGATTTTTACCTATTGAAATTTTTGCAAAAAAAACAATTTACCTTAATTTTTTGTTATCAGTTTCTTTTTCTCTGGCTCTAGGTCTCAAAATGCAATTTGTGTTATTTGAGTAGAATTTCAAGCCATATCAATGTTTTTTTTTTCAAAATTTAGGAAATGTATTTGCATATCTCTAAAACCTTACAGGCTAAATTAGAATTGAGCAAAGTTGTGAAGCTGAAAACAATTTTGTTGTAGGCTACTTCATAAGGTTTCAATTTTATAACGCACAGATTTTTAAATTCCTTTCTGACAAAAATGATTATTATATTCATAAAGAGCATAAAAAAGACACCAAGCAGTATGTTCACTTTATTTGTAAGTCAATAATAGGAACTGCTGAAAATTTACCCATGCTTTAGCCTATAGACCCATCCCTGAAAGTTTAATTTTTCTGACCTAACCCCTTTCCAAGATAGCCAAAATTAGAATTTTACCATAAGGAATCTTATGGTACTAAAGTTTTGTGTTTTCCTCAGAAGAACTATCCAACTGCACATTCATCTGGGTTTATACCTTTCTAAATTGCAACAAAATGTTTAACCTTAATTTTATGGTTTTAGTCTATTTTTAATTGGCTTTGTTTTTGGAATTGCTATTCCTATTATTTCAGTAGTATTTTAAGCTATATTCTGGATTGGCAAAGGTATAGAGTAGGGGCTGCTGAGAAGGGAACATTTTAAGAAAGCAATTTTTACTTCATAACATACAAAATAATTATTGCTAACACATTTTGACTGCAGCTCCAATGTACTTTACCCCAAAACGCCCCAAATATAAAATTAGATAGCCCAAATTATATATTTCCCTTGCACACAACCTATGTGTCTCTCTTGTTTTTCTAGTTCTTGTTTGTCACAGTTGATTTAATTTACAGGTACATGGGTAAATTACAGAAAAATTAGATACTTCCCTTTTATTCTCCCAATGCTTCCCTCTTGTTTCAACCTGTCTATTTGTAAATTAAATCAACTGTGATGAAACAAAAACTAGAAAAACAAGATTGATGGGTGACAGAATGCATGGGAAGTATATAATTTGGGGTATATATTCATAAATTAGACGTATTGAGGGTAAAGTATAGTGGAGCTGCAGTCAAAATCTGTTCGCTACAGTTATTCTGCATACCATGAAGTAAGAATTTTTTTTTTTTAACATGTATTCTTCTCAATAGCCTGTACTTATGACCTTTACCCAAGTCTTTCTTCTTAAATTTAAGGAATAGCCTAGGGTATAACCCCCCAGTACTTGACCAGTGCCTGATCATGGACAGATGTCCTGATTTAAATGTAGCCTATCTTTCCTGTACATGTACATCCAGCCCATAATGATGGGCATTATGTACAGCCTATAAGTCAATCTAGTTAGAATTGGGGGATATTTAGGACTGGACTAGTTGGGATTGGCTAACTATAATCTTGTAAAATTTGTGGTTTTTCAACATTTGAATTGAGACAAAAGTTACCCCTACAACCTAGTCTATATACATACAACTTGTTCTGTTTCACAGCACTTGCTGTAGCTTAGATTTATCCAAGATGAACTCTGCCTGTGATTTGGATATGTTGTTTTAGCTGCAAGATCCTGCATCCAAGATTAGATAGAATTTTTCAAGATTAGACATAATTTTCAAGAAATAGACTTAAGCTTTAAATGTGTTCAAGCTTAGGCTCTACTGTCGTTTATCAGTATATTTGAAACTGTGAGTATTGTATATGATTAAAACATTCAAACTAATCACATACTTATTTAGAATATTTTGATGAGTTCAATGGTGAACAATTTACTTTCTAGGGGATAAGATAGAGATTTTACAATAATTTAGCTGTTAAAGTGGTGATTAGTTGTCTGTCTACTGGGTATCTTACCCTAGCCTAAATCTTTCAAACCTTAAAATGAGGATTAAGCAAAATTTGATGTTCAAGACAGTTTCTATGCACCTTATTTAATTAGTACATCTAAGAGGCATGTTTTTAAGTAAGTTCCATTTGACCATAAGTGCACAGCAAAAGGTTATTTTAAAAAGTAAATTTGTTTTCAGAAAGTAGATACTTTACTCTTTTTTTAACATAATTGCCAAGTTTGATGAAACACTTATCATAACTCTTCACCAATTATTAAAAACCCTCTTCATTAACTTGCCACATGCTCTGATAACAAAGAGTTCACTGTTGCTTTCACATTATTGTCATCATTATAACAGTTGCTGCTGAGTTGTTGTTTGAGTTAGAGAAACAGATGGTAACTGCTTCCTGCAAGATCAGGACTGTAGGGTGGGTGGTCTGTAACTTCCCAGCCAAAACTTCAACAAATTGCAGATCTGACTAGCAGTATGGGGTCTTGCATTGTCAAGGAGAAGGATAAATCCCTTTGTCAGCATATGGCATGTTTTTTTTGAATAATTTTGCATAGCATTCTGAGCATTTTACAGTATGCTTCTGAATTGATAGTTGTTCCTTGTTGCATGAAACTGACCATCAAAACACCATTCCTATCCCAAAACACCAATACCATGTTTTTGTCCTGGGGCAGAGTCTGTTTGGCCTTCACCTTTACAGGCAACTGTGTGTGTCTCCATTCCATGCTCTGTTATTTTGATTTGGGTGTGATATGCAAAAACCATGTTTAACCTCTAGTTACAATCTCATTCAAGAAGCTGTCACCTTCTTTGTAATAAAAAGTCAAGAATTTTATTGCACACCAAAATCTTTGGTTTTTGTGGTCCCATTGTTAGGAGTTTTGGGACCCAACAGGAGCACAGTTTCCTAAACTGTTGATGTTCAGAAACAATTTTGTAAAGCACTAAACTCAACACCTCAGGAAATTTGTTTGATAGACCTGCTATTGTGGAGCACCTGTTCTCACAAATCTTTGTAACCTATATTACCTAAATGACTGAAATAAACCTTTTCAATAGTAACATAGCAGAGCTATGTTGATTTGATCCTACTAGGTGTTGCTCATCAGGGTTACTTACAATGGAGAACTCCCTGACAATCTTAAACAGAACTATTTTGATGTACTGTTGCCATGTGAAAGGATCTCCCAGCAGAGGATATCCTAAAAGAGTATTTTCTTAGTTGCTTTCAGAGAATACAGAATGAATATAGAGAAAGAAGAAAAGGTAAACAGATAACTACCAGGATTCTTTGAACATCATCTGGTAATGGTGCCATGGAACCAACAAAAACTGCTGAATCTCCATAATCAAATTTCCATAAGTAAAATTTCTTAGCTTTTCATGAGCCTTGTTAACACAAAACATTTTGTGATCATATTCTATGGGAAATTAATGTTTGTGTAACCTTCACCTTAAACTGTATTTGCCAGCAAGATAAGATGGTGGTCACCTCCTGTGGATTTTCACTGGTGGTGCTGTGTCAACTTCTGTTGATGGCTAAGTTCCAGTTCAGCTTTTAGTCTATGTTGGCCCAATTTTTGTTGATTCCTGCTTTGAATGAACAGGGGGTGACTAACATGACTAACTTAATTATTGTTTTGAATTTTTGGAGATATTTGTCTTCAAAAAGATGAGAAACCAACTGAACAAACTTTTTGTCTAATTTTCTGAATTTTGAAACAAAGCTTCACATCCCCAAAGCCAAATACTAATCCTTTTTAATTTGTTTATTTGATTTCAAAATTTCTTATGCTTGAAACAAAAAATATCCCCCCCCTCCTCCCACTTGTTCACTTATTGAAACCACAAGTAAATGGTAAAAACAGATAGAAAGCTAAGCAGAGTGAAGACAAAGAAGCTCTATATACTTTGCAAAAAAAAAAAATAAGATATACAATTTTTAGAATTGAGCTATAGGATAGCTGTCCCCCTTGACTTTGTCCCCCAACTTGACTTTCTTCTCTGTCAACCAACAATGGTGCAGGTCTAAGTCTAACCAAAAAAAAAAAAAAAAAAGATTTACTGTCCTCTTCTTTGGACCAGGGCTTTTCTCCTACTTGTTAGTGCATTTTCCCTTAATCAAAACATTTGAAGGAAAAATATTATGGCCTTTCAAGGGAAGAAGGAAGAATATTATGGTTTTTGTAGGGGCTATCTTCTCAGTAGGTCTCTAAAAATCCTGCCTGTAGGGTTCCCAATTTCACTATGGAATGTGGTTGGGGAATCCTTGGGATTTGTATAGGTAGTATCTAAGGACAGTCTGAGTTATAATAAATTTCTTGGCAATTTTTAATCTAAATTATAAATATGTTTCTTGTGTCTTTTTAAGCCCATTTAAAATCCACACATGACACAAATGTAAACTATGTCATCTAATTCTCCATTGTGATATGTGTAAATGTTGAGAAACCATGTAGTTATCTCTTCCAATCTGGGACAAGAAACTTGTATCCAAACAGGTTAAAATTTTATTTTATCATAGCTATCAAATTCAAAATTATTCTACAAAATCTATTTGTAAAATATCTTTTCAGGATCTGGGCAGGTTCTGACAGTATCAGTGGATATTGGGGCAGGGCTCACAAAATGTCCAAGAATCATTTGAAGACTCTGGTTCCTCTTGGGGGACATTATGTGCAAACAGAAAATAAGCTATATGAAAAAACAATATTTTTTTTTATAGCTTATACTTCATCAATATCATTGTCCCCTCTCTGCAAGCCTCAGCTGCTTAGACACATTACATGTACAAAAAGAAACCATCTAAAATGTTTTATGAAAATTTTTTATTTAGATATTCATATTTTTTTTTTCTTTCCTAAAGTACTAAGTAAGTGAAACAGGATTCCTGAGGATAGGAATGCTTGTAACAGTCAAGTCACTAACTTTCACCAACACTCTTTAGTACAGCAATATATGAACTAAAATCAAAAAGTAAAACTGAATTGAAAAACAAATCTAGTTATATCAAGACTCCAAATTTAGCTGAGTGTCTCTCATGATGTTCTTGGGCCTTCTTCTGTAGTTTGGTTTGAGATTGCTGAATATGTTCATTGCCCCTTTATTTTTCTTTGATTTGTTGTTGGTAGGAAGGGGGGAGAGGCTCTAAATTTATAATATAAAAAGTGTGTATTAATACAGTTCATTATCACAGAGTGCACAGTTGCTAAGTAGCTTGTAGCTTGTCAATACTTCATATGTAACCTTCCATGCTACTGAGGTTTATTTTCAGGGTCTTTGAATCATCAAATCAGAGAGGTATGGTGATGAATTAATCATGTTTAGCAGTAAAAGTAAGTTGGACCCCAAGAAGTCAGTGCAAAAATTTTTGGACCTCAAAAAGGACTTGCAAACAAGGCATAAACATTTAAAGTTTGTCTTAGGTAAATATTTTTACAGATGTTCTTTTTATTTTTTAAATATTGTTCAATTAATTATTCTGACATGGTCATTGTTGTTGCATCTGTCTTCATACATTTTAGAAGGCTAAAATCTCAATTTACAACTTTTTAGCTTGTTTTTAGGAATAAGCTTGAATTGACACTCTGACTGTGGCTATATTTCAATCTTCCTTGCTAAGATTGAACTTTGTCTGTGTTTGGGGGAGTGGGGGATACATAAGATTGTTCATCCTGGTCAGTAGTTTGATTTTTTTTTTAATCTGGTAAATTGGTAGTAAATATTTATGAAAAAATGTTCTCATTGAATGTCTCAATATTAACTCTTATATACCTGGCCTAACAGACAGGGGATGTATAGATTCAAAAAGAAAAAAAAACCTGGAAGACAATGGTTCAAATTATAAACATTCCAGAATTTGATATTTTGACCACATCTTTCATGACCATCTGTACCATTATCAGTAAGAAGTGCCAATTCATAAAAATGTAGGGAGGGTGCGGGGGGTGTCTTTTAATAAAAAAATAAGACACAAAAAATACTTTTTAAAATAAATTGGATATGATTTTTTATTTATTTATTTTTCAATGATTGCAAAAACAACAACAATTTTTAAAATCTGTTGGGGAAGAAGGAGGCAAATACCCCTCTGTTTAGAGCTCCTGTTATTAGATGAATATAAAAATTAAAAGAAAAGAATGTATTTGAAGAGCTTTATTCCTTTCTTGACTATAGCAGACTTCTTGGAAGGATTTTGATCTGGTTCTTCTAATTTGTATTTATCATGTTCTAGTCGTCTATTAATGAGAGTCATTGAAAATAGACTGTAATGTTCATTTGTGGAATGTTTTGGTTTTGTCCATTGTCTTAGAAAACCATTTTAGAAATGTTTCGTTTCTTATCTGTGCTGTGGAAAAGAAGTGTGGTATTGTCAATGATAAAGACAGGGCCTTCTTATTAAATAGAGTTGTACAAGAAATGCAACACCTTACAAGAAACAGGAAATTCGAATTGACTTCTGGGAACTGCTTAAACTGAATGGTTTTGTTTAAAGGTTTTTATTTGTATGTATTTTATTCATCTCAATCACTATTAAAACAATTCATCCAATCATTAATAGAGTACCAGGAATAATGATGGTGATGAGACAATGTCAATATGACTCTAATTTCACCTCATAATCTGGGTTTTAATTCATAGCAAAACTAACTGCACTCAATTCTTAGCAAAATTAACTCATATTCTCAGTAGATGTCTCTAAAAAATTCTGACCTGGAAAATAAGTATTGGCATCAAGTTGTTAACTTTTAACAGGTTGCGATAGAACTGAGTCTCTACAACTGTCCTTCATTTAGTTGAACTTCTATAGCTGCTGATTTCTAAGTTTTGTTACTATACACAAGTTCTTACAGTGTGTTTAGTCCACAGTCTAGATAAGGGAGTTATTAGCCATCAGACTGACGTGCAAGTGCCATGTCTATTAACATCATAAGCATCTTCAATTTAAATACACACATATTGTTGATAGAATAACGTCCTTTTAGAACCTTTGTATAAACGTTTTGTTTTGGTCCTTTTCTCTTTTTGGAAGCAAGGAAAATTTACTGTGGTTATTTTAGGATTCAATATACAGAAGATCTGTACAAAAAGCTGGTCGAATCTATGTTTGGCAATAGGCCACTATCCTAGACTTAACAAGGAGCTGAAGATCGTCTGATGCTACTTGTTGTCTTATACATTAGGAATGTCCAACTTGTTTTGTCACGCCTTATTGGAGTCAATTGAAAAAAAAAATGTTGCCCTTTTTTTTCAGAGGCAGCACTCTCGCATTGGTTATGTTCAGAGACAACACTCCAGAATTGCCTATAGTTAAAAACTGTAACCATTATATGTGTTATTTTTCCCCGAAGCCACTTTGTATGGAAGGAGTGGTCATAAAAAACTTGGATGGTGCTGATTTGATGGGAAACTGGGAAGTTTTGAGTGCCTTTTCTCTACAGGAAAAGTGATTGGATGGCAGCCAGTCCCCTCCCTTGTCTTTTTCCTAACCAAACCCCTGTAACCCCCCGGATATTGAATTGAAATTTAAGATGGCTGTTTTGTTCACAATAGCTGAAAAATTTAATAAATACGCCCCGGGGTTGACATTACCTTGACACCAGCTGTGGCACATCTCCTGGGACTAGGGCTGCAAATTACGAAAAATGTAGATATGTTTTATAGTGAAAAGAGTTTTTGATCTTGGGTGTCCAATGAGCTCGAAATTTTTAGGGATCGTTCTTTGGGCCAAGAGGAACAAACATTTGTCAGGAGGGACAGGGTCAGGAGGCTCAGAAATGGGCCAAAAACGTTTTATCCCTGATCACTTTGATTCAGTATTAAGTGTGTGTACCAAGAGGGACCTAACATGCCAAAAAAAGTTTGGGGTATGAAATTCTCCAAAAAAGGTGCCCCAAAAGCTGGGGCAAATATTTTTTTTCTGATGTGCTTGAAACTTACATCTGAAAGTTCTTTAGTCAAGAAGACCCTAATTCATCAAAAAAGAAAAACAAGTCGTTTATGCTTAAGGGCCCCAATTCTTTTTTATTGGTGGCCTGAAATTTAAAACTGTAAGCCCCTGGCAAGGTGGACCCTAATATACATTACAAATTTCTAGTTTGAGGATACTGACCCTCCCCCTCCCTCAAAATTGCAATCCAAAAGAGCAAAAATCTTTTTTATAATTGGCTTGAAACTTTTAAGGAGTTTCACCTAGGCTAATAGGACGACATCTTATTTGGAGGGGGGGGGGTATTAGGGGCCGTGAATATTTGCACAAATCCTGTTGCCTCGACCTGTTTTAATCTCGCATCAATAAGTTCCCAGACCATGAGCAACGAAAGGAAAAAAAACTAGGTGCCAGATCCCCCAAAATCGCATTTAACATATTGTCATACATTTTATTAAAATTTTCAAAAAAAAGCCTCTAATGTGGAATGGCTTGATATTTAGAGTCATCTCAGTAGATGTTACTCAAAATGCAGTGGAGGATGTATAATAGAAATGTAAAGATTGGGATATTATTATTTGGCCACTTCATTGCTTGGCCACATATTTATATTTTATTATATTTTATTAAAATTTCCAAAAAAACAGCCTCTAATGTGGAATGACTCGATATTTAGAGTCATCTCAGTAGATGTTACTCGAAATGCAGTGGAGGATGTATAATAAAAATGTAAGATATTATTTTTTGGCCACTCCATTGCTTGGCCACATATTTATATTTTATTATATTTTATTAAAATTTCCAACAAACCAGCCTCTAATGTGGAATGGCTCGATATTTAGAGTCATCTCAGTAGATGTTACTCGAAATGCAGTGGAGGATGTATAATAAAAATGTAAATATTGGGATATTATTATTTTGTCACTCCATTGCTTGGCCACATATCTATATTTTATTATATTTTATTAAAATTACCAAAAAACCAGCCTCTAATGTGGAATGGCTCGATATTTAGAGTCATCTCAGTAGTTTTTACTCCAATTGCGCTGGAGGATGTATAATAATGTAAAGATTGGGATATTATTATTTGGCCACTCCATTGCTTGGCCACATATCTTCGTGTTTGTGTATTGCAGGTATATTTTTCTGTGTTTTGTTAAGGCTTTGAAAACTTTAGCCTTCAAGGTGAAATGGCTTGGTAGATTTTGTATGTTTCAATAAGGGTTTGAAAACTTTAGCTTTCAATATGGTAGGGCTTGGCATTTAGGCTTAGTTAAACGGATACTACTCGAAATGCACAGTAGGTCAGTAATTAAATAAAAAAAAAAAAAAAAAAAATTCAACTAAAAGTAAGAAGCAACATTAAAACTTAAAACGAACATAAATTATTACGTATATGAGGGGGTTCACCCTCATATACCTCGCTCTTTACGGAGTTTGGATTTTGTTCCAGCTCTTTAAGGATGACCCTGAATCACAAAAGGCCGTTTAATTAGAATAAATAGCCTAGCTTTTTTGAAAGTACTAAAAAAACCTTAGCCTAAAGAGTGAGGTATTGACGAGGGGGCGAACCCCCTCATATACGTAATAATTTCTATTCGTTTTAAGTTTTAATTCTGCTCCTTACTTTTAGTTGAAAAAACTTGTTTTTTTAAATTTAATTTCTGATCGTTTTTTAAATAATTCTGGGAAATCTGGGCACCCCCTTCATGGAGAAATTCCTCCATGGAAAGATCCTCCGACGTAACCCCTTCCAGTGCGTTTGGAAACGCACTGGAGAAAATATGACAAAATATCAAATTTTGGCATTTTATTATTTGCCCACTCCTTTGTTCTGGTCCTGATATTTTTAGACCTGGTTCAACTTTTGATGTCAAAATCGGCTTTTCCAAAATTTGAGGCATATTCGTCAATTCACAGGAAAGTGAAAAAAGAAGCCTGATGGCCAATGTTTATCCAATACGATGGGATCTTAGGAGATAACGTTCATGCAAAGTTTCTGGTTGTAAATGTGTCCTGAGAAGGTTAGGAGACCCAAGTTTGGGTCAAATTTGGTTAAGATAATTTCTTAGTAAATTTAAGGTGTGTTAAACAAGGAATATACCACCTCTAAGATTCTGAAATTTGAATTCCAGTTCATTGTTCCGTTCTGTCATTGCTGCTATTGTTAGATTTTCTTGAAAGAATTTATTGAATTGTTTAGTTCATCCAAAATTCTTAGGTCCAATTTCGTAATTAAGTTATATTCCCAGGTAAGTTTAAAAGCCTTTTGCACTTTTTAAGAATTTCGGTTGTGAATTGTACATTACAGTGATTAGTGCTATTTACGAGAATAACACTGCTGCAGTTATGGCAGGAAATGAAGTTAGCAGCTGGTTTTGTATTAAATCAGGAGTTAAGCAGGGTTGTGTTCTATCCCCCTTTATGTGGATCATTTTGATCGACTTTGTCTTAAGGAGCATAGGGAAGGCAATGGGAGAACACAGAACTGAATGGGGAGGAAAGACTTTTCTGGACTTAGATTATGCTGATGATTTAAGCATCCTAGATGAAAGTGTGAGTAAAATGAATGAGCTTTTAGAAGTTTTGCGAATTCAGGGTCCTAGAATAGGTTTGAAAATTAATGTTAAAAAGACCTAAGTCGCTAAGGCTAGGAATAAGGGAAGATGGAAAGGTGATACCTGGCAATGATTAGCTTCTGGTGGACAGCTTCACTTACCTTGGTAGTATTACTAGTAAAGATGGTGGGAGCAGTGGGGTTAAAAGTAGAATAGCCAAGGCCTTTGGTGGTTTTTCACAGTTGAAAGAAGTTTGGAAGAATAGGAAGATAAGTCTGCAGGCCAAGATTAGAATATTGGAGGCTACAGTGATGGCAGTGGTCAAATATGGTTCTGAAGCATGGGGGCTCCGAAGAACGGAGGAAGATTTGCTAGATGTTTTCCAGAGAAATTGCCTATGGATTGTTCTGGACACCCGGTTGACTGACCGCATTTCAAACAGTAGGCTGTACAAAAAGTGCGGTTCAATCCTGATTTCTAGGGCTATAATGAGAGAAAGGTTGAGATGGCTCTGCGGGCACGTTCTATGGATGAAAGATGACATATTGCCAAAGATTGTCCTTTTTGGCCAACCTTTTAGGGCTAAACGGAAAGCAGGTCATCCGCGTTTGGGATGGGACGATGTAAAGAGGGAGGCTTTGAATAGATTGATATGTAGGAGGAGCGTGCGTAGGTGTGTTGGCCTCAGGTGGCTTGGTACTGCGGTGAGTTGTTAGTAGTAGTAGTAGTAGTAAAGCGGTATTTTGCTTAATGTTGATAACGAGACCTCTTAAATTATCTAAATTTCACTATTCCCCATGTAGATCCCACCTGGCGGTTGGGCGTGGCATTTCCGAAATACTCCTTGGGAGCATGTTGTCTGGGATGCTGGAATGACAACCCAGTTTGGCTACTCTTAATTTTTTCATTTTGGGGAATACAGTGTGTTTTCCCCGATTCGATAAGATTCATTCTACTTTTTTCGTTCATTCTACTCTTCACCTTTCTGACCTTTTACCCCATGTTTGACAAAAAAGATATTAGTGGTGCTCAATCTTTCTATTTGGGTTTTGTAACGTTCTTACTTATCTTCTTCTTTTGAAAAACCATTAAAAAAGTTCTTATTCCCGATTATTGTTGGGAAGCTGACGGGTTTGTGCGATAAGCTGTACAAAATGGTGTATCGACGCTTGTCGCCTCACCACGGGCTTTATCGATTTGTTGTATGTTGAATTGTACATATCCATTCGTGTTTTATGTCCCATTCCGATATTTCTTCTTGTGATGGGCGTGGGTCATAAATATATATTAATAGGCAGTTATAACCGAAAGTAAAGAATCCGAGTTGAGTCGCTAAACTACGGAGTCTCTTGTTGCTATTTCAAACGTTTCTTCTGTGGATTTAATCCATTTTAGGATTTAACCATCCCTTTCTACACTATATATTTTTTAATTATTTATTTTTAAATTTCTTCTTTTTCAGAAAACTTGGATGGATTTGAAAAGAAGTGCTTCTTTGAGCATCATGCCTCTCATATCATGCTCCTGTTTTCTGAAAATTTCTCGCTACTGGATGGATGCGTTAAGCAGAAAGGTACATATTATATGTTTAATTGTGTCCCCAATAAGATTTAGGCTTCCATGCTAAATACGTAATTTTCTATAATAAGCCACTTAGTTACAATACGCTAAGTATAATCTTTCACACTGAAACAAGTCCTTTCAAACTAGGATAACTTAAGAATCCATATAACCATCGTAATCATCGTTTAAAATCATTACAATGATCATAAGCGAACTATTTAAAACATAAAAAGGTAAAATGGAGATGGAGCTGCAAGCTCTGATCAAGCATGAAAGGCTTTTCAAAAGGAATTAAAATTAATAAGTTTTTGATGTCCCCTTCTTCCCCCTACATTCTTCTCTCCGCCATAAATTTTGAAAGACAGCTGTTTTTTAAATTTCATTGAAAAGCGCCTCTTTTAGGTATTTTCTTCGACACAAATTGATCAGAACTACCCTCCTACTCAACTACCCTACTCAACTACCCAACTACGCTACTCAACAAAACTACCCTCCCCTAAATTTTGAAAAATACATTTTGCCTCCCTCTCCCTCACTATATATCATGAGATTTGAGTTACAATTTTTTAGCTCGATGTCTGTATATTTCCCATCTAAACTCTAACTCTTCACCATCCTATGCACGAAAAATTTATTAGGGAGCTAAGAGCTAACAGATTTTGAAGTGTTGAAAGTTATTTTGTTATGTTTTACACTGAGAAATTATAAAACGTGTAACCGCCATGAGATTTGAGCTACAGTTTTGAAGCTCGATGTATGTATATTTCCCATCTAAACTCTAATTCTTCACCATCCTTTGCATAAAACATTATTCGGGAGCCTAGACCTAACAGCTTTTGAAATGTTGAATTTTGTTATGTTTTACATAACATGTTTTGTTTATGTTTATGTTTTGTAATATTTTGTTATGTTTTACGCTGAGAAATTCGTATCACAGAAACACAAGGTTTTGCTGAGTTATGTGAGATTTGGTGAGCGTGCGAAACCATCCATTTAGAGCAGTGGTTCCCAACCGATGTTGGGCCATGCCCCACCTAGGCCATCCTCGCCTAGATGCCACCCTCGTATTTTTAAATCCTGATGCCACCCTCGTATTTTTAAATCCTGATGCCACCCTCGTAATATTCGAATTTTGTAACTCAAAATTTTACATGTATTCATCTGAAGGAAGCTTAAAAGACACTTCGTATTCTTTTGTATAACTTTAGTAACACTTTGTATAACTTTGTATTCTTTTGGGCGGTATATTTTTGGATGACCGACCAGCTCAGCATGAATATATTGGATGGTCAATCCACATACATCTTTCTTTCCTCTTGTTTCATTTTTATGTATTTTCATGGACTCCTCCCTAATTTCTTCGAACAATTATATCTTTTAAATTCTGAATCACGCATTGAATCTTGTATTTCTTTTTCTCTCAGAAATGATATGGATATTTTCATTCATAAAACCAAAACCATAAGATCAGATTTCAATCCAGTTTTATGTTGTGCCTCCTTCTGGAATTCCCTACCAGTTAAAATTCGGCTATGTCATTCCTATGGACAATTTAGAAAACATCTAACCTACCACCTCTTATGCCTAGACAGTTAGTTCTCTCCTCCCTTCTTTTTCCCCCTCGATCTTTCCTTTTCAATTTGTTTATTTCATTTATTTTGATTGGCATGGTAGTTTTTGGTGTTGTTTAGTTTTTTTTTGTTTTTTTTTCTTTTTTTCTTCTTGTCCTTCTGTTTGATTTTAGTGCTATTATTTATAGTTATGTTTAGTCTCCCACTCTCACAGGCCAAAGAGCCTTTGTGGGTGTCGTAAGTCCTGTAATTTCTTCTGTGTTTCTTTTAAATAAATTGATTGATTGATTGATTACTAATGAAAAATATCGTCTGAATACAACACCTTTTATACAACGTATAACGTCATTGCAATGCTGTCATGTATCTTTTTTACTCTTTAAATGCATCTGAATCGGACGTCATTAAAAAAAAAATGTTTTTTTTTTCAAAATTAACGTTATAAAATAAAGTCAGCCGAAGGGTGCACGTCTTGCCCATGATCCACCAAAATATTGCCATGCCCTACCGGTGGGGCGTGTGTCCTACGTTGGGAATCACGGATCTAGAGTAAAATATAATGACGTTAGCATTCATAAAATGTTATGACTATGTCAACTAGGACTATACAAATGACTATACAAAACATGTCAACTATGACTATGTGTTTTTACATCAATTTAAACTATGAACTTTTCATTCATTTCTGACATTTTCCATATTTTTCCACATAATTATTATGTTTCATAATGTTGCACAGTAATGCAATTTTAATTGATAATAATGATAATTTAATTGTTATATAATAATTATAATTTAATTTGTTAATTTACCGAAATGTAAATTGCTATTTACCAAAATATTAAAATAGAATTAATGAATTATTACAGGTGTCAGGGCTGCAAAAGAAGAAGTCGAGCCAGTTTTGAGCCTTTTAGAACAGTTGCTACTGTATATTCCAGAGACTCTGCGTAAGCATTGGCATTATCACACTTTGTACAGGGTTTTTCTGAGATTGCTTCACTATCAAGCAAATCCCGGCGCAAGGAAGGATGCCATCAAGTAAGTACAGCCCTATAATCGCGCACACGAGTTAGAAAAAAAAACCTTCTCAAATTGAAAAAAAAATCAAATTGAGTCGATACTCATGTCACAAAAGTCAATTGTCTCCAAAATATATCTAATTGGAAGCGAAATTTCCTTAGGTCCTTCTGAAAAATTTGTAAAAAAGCTCTTGTAAAAGTATATATTAAAGAAAAAAGTACAAATAATATTATTTTCTACTGCCGAAACTAGAAGCTATTGTTTCTTTAAAAACAAAATTATACGGTCTGTAATGATCACTTTTTAGCTCTGATCAAACAGTTCGTGGTAACGAACTGTAAGTAAGGAGCGACCCGGCTCAATAATAAACGAAACTAAAAAAAACGAAATTTTGATACCAATAGATACATCAAAAGATGGATTTTTATGCTGATTTTAAGTAAATAAGTTTCATCAAGTTTAATCTTACCCATCAAAAGTTACGAGCCTGATAATGAAAACAGACAAATTATATTTTGAGGTGTAAATGTCTAGATCAAACTGTTAAAGTTACATGACTATAATACCTTTAGTTCGACCCCTTGTAGAGATGATATTTTTAGAGGTTTACAAAAATAGTGTAGATTGTCATTTATACAGATTCGTAAAAATGTAGTTTCGGCTAATGAAATCCGTAAAACTAGCCAACTCCTGTAGGTAGTTAGAAAAATTTAACTAAAAAATCTAAAATTGGCTAAATTGAGCTCATGTTTTGGGCTAATTTGGCATTTGGACTAAATAAATTGCCGCAATTCTCTTCACTTTACACAGACTTTGTTTGGAGTTTTTTTTTCCAAAAATAGTCTTGATTATAGTGCTGTCAGATTAAGCTAGTTTCCACCAATAGGGCTAGTAAAATTGAAGTCTGCTTATGGTGCTTATGAAATAGCACAATTGCGTAGATTAGGTACAAATTAGGTTAAAAAAAGATAGGATAATTTTTTTTCATGTTTGGGTTAGTTTAATGAAACCTGACAACCGTGATCTAAAATCTAAAAGTCATTTTTAAATCGTTTCAAGAGGCAAATGTGTTATTTCGAGCAATATAACGTACGTATATTTTCAAAAAAGAAGGTGGTCAAAAAAGAACAGTTGATCCGCCAGGTGGAGATCCATTTCTTTTTTGCGGACGTGGGGAGGGGGCTTTCTATCGAAAATTTGATGTGATGGAGAGAAAAAATTATACTTTGGAGTATAAACATCTAGATGGAGATAATAGTATAAAAACTGTTAAAGCTCGTTCACAAAAATGCCTTTAGTCTAACCCTTTTAGAGAGGGTGTTTTGAGATTTTTTCAAAAATAGGATTCATAGAGATATAATTTTGGCTAGTGGAATTTTAAAAAAATTGCCAAATCGTGTAGAAAGCTAGAAAAATTTCACTTGGTTTAAGAACAACTCTAAAATTGGCCTAACTGGGCTGATGATTTGGGCTAATTTGCCATTTGGGCTAAATAAATGCTGTTAGTCTCTCTAGTTACACAGACACCATTGGTAGCTAGCTAGAATTAGCTAGCACTAATTTGAATCAATCAAAAAATTTTTATACAACTTTCCAGCCAATCCGAAAATCCTATTGAAAATTTGATTGGCTTAAATGCCCTAACTAATTTGAAGCTTTTCTCGAAAATAGTATGGACTGAGTGCTGTAAAGCTGGGATAGTTTCCACCAATAGGACTATAAAAAACTGAAGTCTGCCTATGAAACATATGAACTAACCCCGTTTGCATAGATTAGGCACAAATTAGCTTAAAAAAACATTGGGCAAATAATGTTCGCATTTGGGTTCGTTTAATAAAGCATGACAACCGTGATCTAAAATTATTTATAAATCGTGTTAAAAGGTAAATCAGTGGTGGTTCTGACCTCTCTTGCACCCTGGGCAAAATCTTGATTAGCCCCTCCCCCTGTCTCCTAAAATTTTCAGGCCAAGTTTAAACAAACGTTCATTTATTAACAAATTTTTTCATTTACTCGTACTTAAATCTTAGTTTTCTTTCTTTAGCCTCTTCAAAATTATTAATAACCTCGTCTCAATTGACAGCTTCTGATTGTTTGCTTTCTGTGCTTATTAACGCTAAATCATTTAGTTGCTCCTGGCCCATTGTTGATCTGAACCTTCTTACTAATTGACGTAAGTTCTAAGAAACAGGGATATATCCTATCCCCATTCCTGTTTATTATTGTTACGGGCCACATTCTAAAGCAGTCTTCAGACTGTGGAGTGAAGATTTGCAGCCAACAGATATCTGACCTGGACTTGACCTGGACTGCAGCCGCTACTCGATGCCAGAGATGAAAAACCGAATTAGTCGGGCTTACAGTAAATGTCAGTAACACAAAGAGCGTGGTTATATCTGACTCTCCGCTGACACTGAAATGCAGAGATAGAGCAATTGAACAGGTTAATGAATTTAAGTACCTCGGGTGTTGGATTGATTATAATGGTGAAATAACCAATGAAATCAAGAGGAGAATTGGACGAACTAGATCGGCTTGTAATAAGTTGAAACCAAATTGGCACAGCAGGAAATACTCTATGTGCTTGAAGCTCCGCCTCATGAATAGCAATGTGATGTCCATTCTTCTCTATACAAGTGAATGGTGGAAACTAAATGTCTGACTCGAGAAACGTGTCCTTGCCTTTGGAAACATATGCCTTAGAAGAATACTGAAGATATAGTGGCAGAAAAAGGTCACGAACATATGAGTTTGCCAGCGAACCGGTCAACCATTAGTTACTGACCTTCTGAAACGTAGGAGATGGATGTACCATGGCCACGTCCTCCGTATCTCAGAGGACTGACTCCCATGTACATTTCATGAGTGGTACCCTAAAGGGGGAACAAAAACGGTCTTTCAAGACACACCATGTGACGGCAGTATGAACAGGATCTGAGTAGGGGGGGGGGGGTGTCTGTTCAACAACAATGGGAGGACGTCAGGGCTGCAGCTTAGCTCCGTGATGTCTGGTGTGGTTTCGTAGACGCCCTATGCGTCATTTCTGGTGTTAAAGCCTTGTTGTGAATGTGTTCGTCCTATTATCTCAAAACTATTTGAAGAATTCCATGGAAACTGGCTAAAAAAAAAAAAATTCTACGTCTTACTAACCTGAGACAATTCAGTAACCTCAAATTCACTCCTATCTCCTGTTACCTTGTTTCTCTTATTGACTCAGATGTGAAAATCCTCGAAAAGCAATATTGCTGGCTAAATTTAATTTTGATTGACCTTTAAAAAACATTTGACCTTGTTAAACATAATATACTACTTCAGAAACTTGTCACTGAGTTCAATATTAATTCCTTCCTGGGGAAAATAGTTGCCTCCTTTGTATCAAATAGATCACAGGTAGTCAAATATTGGAATCAGTATTCTAGTCCCCTCTCTGTACAAAATTGAGTACCTCAAGATCCTCCCCTAGGTCCCCTCCTTCTTAAGTTATGATTAAGGGCCTTACAAAGGAATTTCCTGACAGATGGAAATTTGTGGATAACTTAATGGTTGTTGAAACCTGCTATAGGAATTTAATAAGCAATCCTATGAGCATCCTCAATGTTATTGCAAAAGATGCCTCGAATTTAGATATGAAAGTAAACCCATCTAAAGCAATGACAATGCGAATACGTTTCCTTAAAACCACAGTCAGTTTTCTTAACCCAGGCCCCCACCCGGAAATTTCTGTGTCATTCTTTAGGTTACTTGGCATCAGAATTTCTTCTAATTTAAAGTGGGATTTCAATGTTAAAGATATTATCAAGAGAGCTAATGTGTCTATTTCCCTTCTTCAGCTCTTAAATTAATTTATTGTCCCCCATGGGCGTCCAGAGGGGAGGGCAGAGGGGACAGCTGCCCCCTAGAACTTCAAACTTACACTAGATATGGCTGAAAAAGCAGGTGGTTGAAAAAGTAGATGGTTGAAAAAGCAGTTGAAAAAAGGTAGATGGCTAAAAAAGCAGTTGATAAAAGGTAGATGGTTGAAAAAACTGCAAATAAACAGCTAGAATGACTGAATAAAAGTCTAACAAAAAGCAATTATCCATAATATCTTGGAAATTTTTAGCTCTAATCCAGGAAGATTAATGCTGAAGCTTATTTATGATTTATGGTGATTACTTATTAACAAAGATTTCATAGGTATGATAGAACTTGCTGGCAATGTGAGGTTTTGTGAATTGCCAATATAATTTCAGCTCCCCCCCGCCCTTCATGACAGAATCGGCCTGCCCCCCGCCCTTCATCATAGAATCGGCCTGCCCCCCCCCCCCCCCCCGTCATACAAAAAACAGCCCCCCCCCCCCCCCCTAGACAAGAAGCTACGTACGGCCGTGTGTCCCCCCTTTTCGTTCTTTAAGGATTTATGCTTCTTTTTTCCGCCCGTATCTTGAATATGCTTATCCAGTTTGGCACCCTGGAATCTCCCGTGAAGAATCAGAGAAAATTGAGTCCATCCAAACAAGAGCCCTGCGAATAATTTTTAAAGAAGCTAAGACTCCATACTATTTTCTTCTAAAAGGAAAGTCAGGTTGTAAACACTTGAGCGGAGGAGAGTTTTGTTGTGTCTCGGTTTTTCAAAAAATGCAATACCGAACCCTTGCACGGAAATATTTCCCCAATAGACACTCCCCAACCAGATTCCGACCACCACGGGTTATTTCTGAACCCATTCCTATCTTATTCCCCATTCGCTGCGTTACCTCCAGATATTGAAAATAAAATGCTGCCCCTTCATTACGAAAATAATCAACAAGATATCCCGGTAGTTTTCCCTTTTTTATTATTTCGCACTGGCGTTGCCCAAGTTTTGTATTTTGTTCGCTTGTTTTGCCCCCGCCCTTTCTATATGTCCCTTTAACTTTATTTTATATAATATCTAGTTCTTTTTTTAGCTTTATCATTTTTTTTTATTTTTTAACTTAAACTGACGCTACATTTTAATTATTTTGGTTGTTTTGGCATTGTTTGCCAGTTTTTCAGTAGTATTATCTTGGATCAAAATAAATAAATATGTTGGATTTAGTTTGCTTATACTTGCTGCCAACTGTGACCTCTACTGCATTTTAATAAAAATAATATTTCAAAAACTAAAAAGTGATTGTAGCTGTTAGATTATTTGTTTTAAATTTTGTGCCTTTAAAATCTCTGCGCCTGGGGCAAGTGCTTGACCCCCCTCTAAAACCGCCGCTGAGGTAAATATGTTATATCGAGCGCGATAACGTACATGTTAAAAAAAGAAGGCAGCCAAAAAAGATGGTGCGTTATATCATTAAGATATTTTGAAAGATTGTAGTATACGAATATTTGTTTTCCCGCTATTTTGCAAAGCCGTACGTAGCTTAACTTTTAAAAGAAGGGGGGGGGGGACTATTTTTTCGCGTGCTCGGAACTAAAATGAACTATGAACACCACCTCCCTGTTTTCTAGATTAGTGTATACTCTCTTAGCCATACCATAATTTCATTTGATTCTGTTATTGTAGTTGTCATCTTTTTTCCTTTGTTTATTGTATGTTTAGCTTATGATTTTGATGGCGAATAGTGTTTGTTTGTTCAATGCTAATCTTAATTGTTCAAGTCATTTGACTAATAGCCAATCACAAAGAAGATTAATGAATGTTCATTTTAAATCTGAGATGCTCCAATTCCTCATAAAATCGTTTTTGACGAAAATTAAAAAGTTGTTCTAATGAATTCTAAAGTAAAGTCAATTTTGAAGATAAAATTTTGCGAGTTATGTATATTTTTTTTTCTTCTAGCGTCTTCTGAAATTTTGGACGTTTTATCATTGCTTTTTTTTAGGCTTTTCATTACTTGGTATCAAATTCTTGGGGAAGAAGCGACTAACGAAGTTCATGCTATCTTTGCCACTCTTATACCTGGATTCGAATCTCCTTTCCCAGGTTTGGGAATAAACAATATGGCTCTTTTGAAAGGACCAAGTTTAGGTGAGTTTTTTTCTTTTTCACCTTTGTTCTAACACTTCTAGGAACCAAGTAGAACCCAACTAGCTCGGTTCCGATATTCGGTTTTATATGGCTTTGAAATTGGCTTTGGTAGCCGAATTTTTATAGTTGGAGTTTGCTTTGAAAGTCGAATTTCACTTCAGCCTGTCTTCATCTGAGCGAATATTCGGCTTACTTCTCCTCTGGATCAGAATTGACAAATTTTTTTCCAGCATAGCAATACTTAGATAAAAGGGCTCATTTAGTGTAATAGCTTATCAAAATAAAATATTAATTTCCAAAATAAACTCTTGTTTCCGTAATAACAGGGAAACTTTCGCTCCCCTCAGCACCCATAATGCCAGTCTTTTCTTTCGAGATCCTTTCTAAGAAAACTAAGAAAACTTTTTTATCGGTCGTCTCTACTTGACAAGGTTTTGATTTTAATAGAATAAAGTTGCGATAAAATACGATAAGACAGGTCAATAGGGATAGTAAAGTTACGATTTTATACTAATTGGAGTGCTTTTTATGTTTGGAATTTAGATAGATTTAAAACTTGATTTAAATGAGGATTTTGAAATAATTATAATCCATGATTGTTATAAAAACTTACATCATTAGTTCTAAAAAAACCTCAGTCGCTTCAGGATCCCGTTCGTGCAGAATCCCCTCTACAATTACATATATCTCCCTGCCTCTCGGGGATGTCCCCTTCGATCCCTCCTGGCTTGAGTCAACAATGATAGCTTAACGTAGCTTTCTTATACCATCTTTAAGATCCTTAAGCGAATTTAGGAGAAGTTTCAACCGTTTCATTAAGGATGAAGGCAGGACATAAAGATAAACGTTAGGTTCACCTTAATAGCAAATGATTCAAATCTCCGGACTTTTGTTAAATTAATTTAAAAAAACTTTCCGAAAAAGAATTTTTTCAAAGAAAAGTAACAAAGTAACGTGCATAACTCACAGCCCTTGCCCCGATGCTGTGGGGGATTCAATACTGAAAGCATAGTTATTTGGCCTTTGGATTATTTTGAACGAAATAAATATCTCAAAATTCTGGCTGGATGCCTTTGGGGAAAATGGGTTGGGGGGGGGTGCCCTTTGATCACTTTTGACTCTTAAAACATAACTAGAAGTTTCAATTTCTAATCGAATAAGCCCCCACCAAAGTTAATACGACCGCTCCTTTCAAAAACCTTTTATGTTAACAATAGGCAACTTGTATAAGTTATAGCCTTTTGCCCGGGGGCTATGGGGTATTTTCAATCCCTATGTTATAGTTATATGAATTTTGGACTATTTTGAACAAGCTTGCTATTTCCAAATTTTTATCGGGTATATTTAGGGAAAAATGATTCAGATCTCTGAGTACTCTCGACTCGTTAAAAAGAGCACAAGAAATTTAGATTTCCAATCGAATGAGCCTCCTCCAAAGTTTATGTGACCACCCTTTCCATAAAAATTTACATTTTAACGATGGGCAACTAGCATAAATTAAAGCCCTTGCGCCGAGGGTTGGGGGAGGGGTATCACACCCAGAACCATAGTTATTTGACATTTGGCCTATTTTGAACAAAATGCTTTCCTCAAAATTTTGATCGGAAGTATTTTTGGGGAAAAAGGCGTGGGTGAGGGGGGTGCTGGTTTTCGTCCGATTACTCTTGACTTTTAAAAAGGTGTTTTAAACAATTAAACATTTATTTTGCCTAATAAGCATCGGTGGCTGCCCTACCCTCACAAGAAGATACTGTCATGTCATCGATTTTTATTTATTTATTTATTAGTTTTTACTGGGTTCCGGAATTGCAGGCTATTATCTAAACTTTAAGCGCCCTTGGGTCCCAAAATAAAGTAACTGCTATTCTGAAATCGTATCCGAAGGATTACTGACCGGCGTAACGAAGCCCCGATTTTAGTGAAAACTATATTTTGATTTTTTCTTCAACATCCCCCTCTTCATTCTCATAGTTTCGCCTTAATACCATTAGTCTTTTGGAAATGCAGGATCAAGCATATCCTCCTTTTCCAATAAGGAAACCCACATGTAAATAATGGGCAGCTTACATAATTTACAGCCCTTGCATCAAGGGATGTGGGGATCATGTCATCCTTGGAGACATAGTTATTAGACCTTTCAACGGTTTGGGTTAGCTAAGATGGGCGTCGGAAGGATGTTGGCTGACCTCTAATCGCTTTAAACTGTGAAAAGGGGCAATAGAACTTTTAGTTACCAATGCAATGATCCCCCCTCAAAGCATCAACGACAATTCCTTCCGCATGAAATGACCTGGGAAAAAGAACCAATAAAGAATACATATAAGGCATATCGCCTTTTATTTAGGTAGCACTATGACACTGCCTACTATTCGACTAGTGCCATACAAAAGGTGGCACTAACGTGTTAGCGTTACTACCGCTAACAGGTTACAACATAAGAATAATAACATTGGATGTTTCTCGTTGCATGAAGCAGTGTTGCCTCTAGAGACCTTTCGTCTGTTTCAGGAGTTAGTAAGACATTCATACAGCGGTTGGTTATCTAATTGCCAACCCTAGTGAAATGCAATAAACTTACTGATTGCGTAACGAATCTTAGTGCTGTTGTTAATCTTTAATTAACTTGTACTAAAAGGAAATAAATGTAGACGCAAAGATGACACATACCCATACCCATGACAGACGCAAACTCATGCGCTAGGGTGCCATTCACTTATAAACATCTAATGCACCAAGTTTGGAGCATGCGCTGCGGGGTTCAGCCATTCCTTCTCTAAATTGTGAACGGATTTTGAATGCCAAAGCTCAAATATAGCATTGCACAAAATCAATGTTACTGTTATAATGTGGCCAAAATCTTCTGTATTGTACTTTGAATTAAGGAGCTTAGGGTCATGGGACTATTGACTGTATGGTTTATAGCTAAAAAAGAAGTCGAATTGTTCCATAAATACCTTTTTTTTAGACCAATAAGTATTTTAGTATTGTACCGGAATAAAAATAGCCTATAAGTTAGACCAGTACTTATTAATCAGTTGGCAATTTAGTCAAGTTGTCAAGACAATGTGGTCGTAATTAGTGACAGTTTCACTATCTCAAATATTTAAATTGTTGCTTCTTGTACATTTACTTCTTTCCAATTTTTCTTGACATAAATGTTTGATTTGTGTTGCTTTTAATGTTTTTGAAAATGTTCTATTTTTTTATCAAAAACGTCAAGGATTTTTTATTAGCTGTCACTCAAAATTGATTGTCATTTTAGATTATTGCAACTGTTGTCATTAATTAGGATTTAGTATTAACAAACTTTATCTTGTCAGGGCCTATATGTGACTCTGACATTCTTCCCCTGATTCCCGCTGTATCTGGCGATAGAGTGCCGGATGACCTACCACGTTTCTTCTTAGAGGGACTCCTAAGATATTCAGTTAGTCAGGTATGAAATTCCTTTTTTATTTTCATTCAAGGTGAGGCTTTGTCTCACAATATAGGCTTGGATGCGCCTACATGGCTCTAGGAAGGTTGAGAGTACACCTAGAGATCGGTGTCAGAGATACTGACACCAATGCACAGGCTCCGACTTCATTTTCAGAGGCGTGGCTAGGGTTTTAATGTCCTGGGAATAATATAACTTTTTGACAAAAATCAAGTTACAAAAATTAAGCATTATCCTCAAGATAAATAAAAAAAATGTTTAGTTACTAACAAAAGAAATTAACTACTATATAATATAAAATAGAATTGTAAATAGAAAGTTGTACAATACAATTTTTCAAGCATTTCAGTATCTATTTGTGTCTTTCTATCTAATTGAGCTGTAATTTTTTTTTTCTCTTTCTTGGTATAGTTTCATAAAATCAACTAGGCAAAATTAAAGTAAAGGCAAAACTGATGTAAATAACATGTAATAACAATAACATGGATAATGAGTTATTATCCTCAAGAGAAATGAAAAAGTGAAGTTACGAATAAAAGATATTATAAACTGTATACACTGTATAACAACTGTATAACACTGTATACAACTGTATAACAGAAAGTTGTATAACACAATTTTTCAAAGATTTCAATATCTATTTCTGTCTTTCTATTTAATTGACCTGTAGTTTTGTATTTTTATTTTTCTCGGTATAATTTCGTAAATCTTAACTCGGCAAAATTAAATTAAATACAATAATTAATTTAAATAATAATAATTAAAGATAGACAAAAATCAAGTTACCGAAATCAAGTATTTTCTTCGACAGAAATAAAAGAAGTATTTAGTTACTAACAAAAGAAATGAACTATAATATAATAGAAAGACAAAGTTGTATAAGACAATTTTTCAAGCATTTTCATTATCTGTTTGTGTCATTCTCTTTAATGGAGCAAGCAGACTTTAAACTTTCACAATTAATTCTAGATCTAATCGCCCCACTTTTTTTTTGTAAATTGACTTAACCGCTCTTCAAGTCCTTTAATTTCCCTCCTAATGACATTTCAATCTTTTTCTATATCCATGGAACCAATTTTTGTAAAATATAATTTAACAACCTAGAACAGAATTAAAAAAAAAAGATTAGAATTTAATAGTTATCAAAATAGTATTTAAAAAAATTTGAATAGAATTTTTCAAAAAAGGAATAAAAAAAAAATAGAGTTAACGTGCATGTTTTTTTTAAACTTCAGTGTCGAAGCCCTTGATAGATTTATGGTTCCATATTCACGAAGATATTTTGTGAGGATGAATATCGTATGTTGAATATCGATATAAGTATCGAATATAAGGATGTATTCTTCATCCTTATCCTTATTCGACATCCTTATTCTTATATCGATATATTCGATATTCGAATATCGAATATATCGATATAAGGATAAATATAGAAAGGATCATGTGAGGTTTATGATTGAACACGATATTCATGTGAGGATGAATATCGTATATTGAAGTTAATTTGTGTGCCCTTTTTTATTTAATTTTTTATATTCTTTTCTTTTCTGGTTATGAATTCATAAAACTCGACTGAAAAGTTGTAAATACATTTCTATGGTTTGTTTATTTCCTTTGTACCTTTTAAAGACAGTTGTTGATAGCTCAGCCTCTGCTGAAAGAACTTTTTTGTAGCGTGAAAAAATCAATTTTTTCTATGAAAACTTCAAATTTCAGCCGGAGTAAGTATGCCGTTGACCTAAGCTGTTTTAGCCATTCGGAAGTTGAAAGTGGATCCTTTATGGATTATATCGACAGGAGTAGTTAATAATTTAAACTTACGTATTTGTCGGCTTGCATAAAGAGTATGATACGTTAAAAGTAATTAAAAATGTTTTTTTTTCTCTTGAACGTAGTGAAGTCCAAATTCTTGCTTTGCTTTGTGTTACAGAACCGAAATGTCTTTTATTTATAAGAACCTTGGAATAGTTCTCACTTTTTTTTTACAAATAAATTCAAAAATAAATTCCTTAGTTCCGTTGATTTTTGAATTAAAATCAAGTTGTTGGACTGTGATGAAGAAGGTAAGAGCCATGGCTAATTGAAGAAAAAGCCAAGACAGATAGTCTGAGTGAAAAGCAAAGCTGGCATAACCTTTTTTCAGAATTGTATTTCATTTTGAGACAAGCTGGCTGTGCCTACCAAATCCGCTCTTTCAGACCTAGTCGCCCCCATATATGCCTCCTTGGCTTTCAAGTCAAAATTGAATTCGAAATAGTACGTGTTGTTTTTTGTGGTGGGGGGGGGGAGGTAGGAGGATCGTCTATTTTTTCACATTTTAAGGTGAGGAGAGGGCCAAACCTGGATAGGTGAGGTCTTGGTGACGAGGTTTAATCGACACCGTTTCGATATTTACGTATTTTCTGTTTATTTTTTTTTTTGCTTTTAGTTGACAAAAATTCAATGGCGTGACAAGACCGGTCAGCGAAAAAGGTGCTTCAACTTCTTATTTGAATCATTCAAGAAATACTATGTTAACCAGTTGTTCCCAAATTTCCGCGTTTCTACAAGCATTTATAAGCCGAGCTTTGAACTTCCTCTGAGCCGTTGTTCTCCTGGTAAAGAACAAAGGCAGAGTTGTCGCGTTGAAGTCATCAAATGGCTATCCAATTTCATTCATGTACCCGTTGCAGATTCGTTTTCAAGAATTTCGAGGTAGGTTTTCTGTTTTACTAGGGAAAGAATATCCAGTTTACTTGAAAGTTATGCTGGAAACAATGTCTCGAAACCAACAAGGTAATTGAGGTATTTTGAATGCATAGCTCTCTCTCCGAGAGCCTTTCTCGGCAGGACAACAATCAGATAAGAGGAGGAAGAAAGACATTTTGGACGCATTTCTCAATTGTTCAAGTCTTTTTTTTTATTCTTTTATTTGTATTGTCTTGAGTGCTGAGATTGGCATTTTCCCTCAGGAAGAATAATAATATTCAGCTTTTAAAGAAGAGGATGAAAAAAAGGAGCATGAGACAATTTAGGCTATTGTCTTGTATTGCTGAACACATTTATTTTTGCCCTCTGATTGGGTTTCTTCTTCGTTTGTTGATGTTATCTAATTGGGTTGATGATGATGATTCTCTGAAGTTCGGACGAAATGTTCAAATGTTAGAATAAGAGGGAGAGGTAGCAAAACAAAACGAAGAAATAGATTTCAGCCTTTTGACTTTCTTTCCCTTGTTTTTTCATTTGTTTCTCTCGATTATAGATTCAGCCATTAATTTTTTTTTTTACTTCCGATTGCTCACCGTCGTGAGCTATTGTCGTCTTAATGATTTATTTTGAAAGGGAGTGCCATTTTTAAAGTTCGTAATCTTCAAATCTTGAGTTTCATAGAGGTCTGTTTCTATTCTTCAAAAATAGCAGGGGATTTAAACGTGTATTTCTGCATGGTTTTAAACAAGCTTCTGTAATATTCTATTACTGTAGCCCTACTCTCCGTCGTCTAGAGTGGAAATTTCGATGTGATTGGAATAAAGATTTACCTTATGGTTTTCAAAGTCAAACAACTCTACCCTAGACTGGGGAGGGAGAGGAGGGTCTAATGCCTAGGACCCTTTTATGCAGCTTTTGTATATGTATGTTCAAAGGACTGATGAGTGCTCAAGATGGAAGAATAGTAACTTGGAGTAATGTTTTTTGTAAGGAGCTTTTCTGCTTCAAACTTCGTTCTTTCTTATTTTTATCATCCATCAGGAAAATGTTTCTAAAGATAGCTTCTTCTTCTGAAAGGTCCTTCTGCTTCCTATGACTGCTGCAGTGTTGTCATATCCCTCTCAGTTTCTTAGTGAACAAGCAGTAAATATACGAGATTTGCGTTGCTGCTGTAGGTCTTAGTCTGAGCCTTGTTGATGGTAAATTTTTCGTTGAAATATCCATTATAGATTTAGGATGAAAATAGATGCTTCAGAATGAAAAAAAAAAAAAAAACCGAACAGAATATCTTTCAAGAATAAAAAGTGACCTTACATTTCAGAATAAAGAGTGGCGCACAAACGTGCGTCATCAAATTAGGAAGCGGTGGAGTCTGAGTGACTTTTGATTCTTGAGGAGTGGTAGTGTGATCATGTCAGGGGCCAGCTCCCTTAAGTTTTGGAATAAACTATCATTAATAAGTCGTTTTTTTTTGGGGGGGGGGGATTGGCAATGGAGAGCCAGGGGTTAGCTCCCTTATTTTTCTGAATAAAATGGCGTTAGGCTAATAAGTTTTTCCGGTGGTGGGGGGGGGGGGGG
>JAQQPU010002586.1:55873-66335 GCA_029168905.1 Artemia sp. Kazakhstan ARC1039
ATTGGGTAAAGTTCATAACTTTTAGCCCTCCCCCCTGGGGACTTCGGGGGATTAAATCATCTTAAAAGACATATTTACCATATTTTCGACCATGCTGAACAAAATGGCTATCTCAAAATTTTGAATCGGGTGACTTTGAGAAAAAAATAAGCGTGGGAGGGGCTCTAGTTGCCCTCCATTTTTTTTGTCACTTAAAAAGGGCACTAGAACTTTTAATTTCCGTTCCAATGAGCCCTCCCACAATATTCTAGGACCACTGGGTTGATACGATCACCCCTGGGGAAAAAAAAAACAAAAATAAAACAAAAAAACAAATAAACACGCATCCGTGATCTTTCTTCTGGCAAAAAATGCAAAATTCCACATTTTTGTAGATAGGAGCTTGAAACCTCTACATCAGGGTTCTCTGATACGCTGAATATGATGGTGTAATTTTCATTAAGGTTCTATAAATTTTGGGGGGTCTTTCCCCCTTTTTTTGAAAATCAGCCAAATTTTCTCAGGCGCGTAACTTTTGATGAGTAGCACTAAACTTGATGAATGTTTTATATTTGAAATCAGCATTGAAATCTGATTCTTTTGATGTATCTATTGGTATCAAAAACCCGTTTTCTAGAGTTTCGGTTACCATTGAGCCGGGTCGCTCCTTACTTACAGTTCGTTACCACGAACTGTTTGATAGTTCAAAGTGATTGGATAGCGACTAACGCACCTCACGCCCACAATTTTCCCAAACACATGCAATAAAAATTTTGAGATATCTATTTTGTTCAACGTAGTTAAAAGGTCTGGAAATTAGGTCTTTTAGGATGATAACCCCCTCAGAGCCCTCAGTGCAAGGGTTTTAAGTTATGCCCTGGGGGCATATAAAGTTTAATTAAAAGCGTTGTCGTAGAAACTTCAAAATGGCTCATTCAATTGGAAATTGAAAGGGCTAGTGCCTTTTTTAATAGTTGAAATTGATTGGATAGTGACTAACGCCCCTCTCTCGCCCGCCATTTTCCCAAACACATCCAATCAAAATTTTGAGATATCCATTTTATTCAACGTAGTTGAAAGTTCTGGAAATTAGGTCTTTTAGGATGATAACCCCCTCAGAGCCCTCAGTGCAAGGGAGTTATGCCATGGGGGCATATAAGGTTTATATAGAAAGTTGTTGTATAAATCATAGGTAACGCGATCGAGCTTCCTAAGTAAAGAACGATATTGGCACAATGTATTATTTTTTTTTCATACCAGGGCACTTCGTATCAAAGGAGCCGTCGTAGAAAATTCAAAAAGGGCTCATTCGATTGGAAATTGGAGTTGCTAGTGCCCTTTTTAATAGTCGAAAGTGATTGGAGGGCAACTAGCCCCCCCACGTCCATCATTCCCCCAAACACATCCAATCAAAATTTTGAGATAGCCATTTTGTTCAGTGTAGTTGATTTCCAGACAGAAAATATGTTTTTGACGAGTACACTCCCCCACAACCCTTAGGGTAAGGGTTTTAAGTTATGCCCTGGGGGCATATAAGAGCGATGTTGGCACAATGTATTATTTATCAATTTTTTCCTTTAGAGCAGGGCACTTCGTATCGAAGAAGTTGTCGCAGAAACTTCGAAAAGGGCTCATTCAATTGGAAATTGGAATGGCTTGTGTCCTTTTTAATAGTCGAAAGTGATTGGAAGGTGACTAACACCCCTTCCACGTCCACCATATCCCAAAACACATCCAATCAAAATTTTGAGATAGCCATTTTGTTCAGCGTAGTTGATTTCCAGATAGCAATTATGTTTTTGAGGAGGACAGTCCCCCGCAGCCCTTAAGGCAAGGGTTGTAAGTTATGCCGTGGGGGCATGTAAGGTTTTTTTTTTTATAGAAAGCGTTGTCGTAGAAACTTAAAAAAAGCCTCATTCGATTGGAAACTCAAAGGGCTTAGTGCGATTTTTAATAGTCGAAAGTGATTAGAGGGCAACTAACCCGCCTCTCACGCCCACCTTTTCCCCAAACACATCTCATCAAAAATTTGAGATAGCCATTTTATTCAACTTAGTTTTAAGTTCTGGAAATTAGGTCTTTGAGGATGACAACCCCTCCACAGCCCTCAGGGCAAGGGTTATAAATTATGCCCAGGGGGCATATAAGGTTTTTATAGAACGCGTTGTCGTAGAAACTTCAAAAAGGGCTCATTCGAATGGAAACTGAAATGGCTAGTGCCCTTTTTAATAGTAAAAAGTGATTGGAAAGCAACTAACACCCCTTCCACGCCCGCCATTTCCCCAAACACATTCAATAAAGACTTTGAGATAGCCAGTTTATTCCACGCAGTTCAAACTTCAGGAAATTATACCTTTGAGCAAGACACTCCCCCCACAGTCTTCAGGGCAAGGGTTATAAGTTATGCCCTGGGGGCAAATAAGGTTTTTATTGAAACCATTGTCGTAGAAACTTGAAAAAGAGCTCATTCGATTGCAAGTTCAAAGGGCTAGTGCCCTTTTTAATAGTCGAAAGTGATTTAAGGGCAGCTAACCCCCCTCTCACGTCCATCTTTTCCCCAAACACATCCAATCCATATTTTAGATAGCCATTTTATTGAACGCAGTTGAAAGTTTTGGAAATTGCGTCTTTAAGGATGGCAACCCCTCCCCCCCACAACCCTCAGGGCAAGGGTTGTAAGTTATGCCCTGGGGACATATAAGGTTTTAATTGAAAGCGTATAAACTTCAAAAGGGCTCATTCAATTGAAAAATGAAAGGGCTAGTGCCCTTTTTAATAGTTTAAAGTGATCGGAGAGCGACTAACGCCTCTTACCCGCCCCATTTTCTCAAACACATCCAATCAAAACTTTGAGATATCTATTTTGTTCAACGTAGTTGAAAGTTCTTGAAATTAGGTCTTTTAGGATGTTAACCCCCTCAGAGCCCTCAGTGCAAGGGTTGTAAGTTATGCCCTGGGGCGTATAAAGTTTATATAGAAAGTTGTTATGGAAATTTCAAAAAGGGCTCATTTGTTTGGAAATTGAAATTGCCCTTTTTAATGGTTGAAACTGAGTGGAGAGTAATTAACCCCCCTCTTATGCCCACCATTTCCCCAATACCATTCAATCAAAGTTTAGAGATAGCGATTTTGTTCAACGTAGTTGAAAGTTCTGGAAATTGTGTATTTAAGGATGAAAAACCCCCCAGAGCCCCAAGGGCAAAGGTTTTAAGTTCTGCCCTGGGGGATATAAGGTTTTTATAGATATATTTGTTGTAAAACTTCAAAAGGGGCTCATTTAATTGGAAATTGAGAGGGCTAGTGCCCTTTGTTATAGTCGAAAGTGATTGGAGGGTAACTAACCCTCCTCTCACGCCCACCATTCCTCCAAACACATCCAATCAAAATTTTCTGATAGCCCTTTTGTTCAACGTAGTAGAAAGTTCTGAAAATTAGGTCTTAGAGAATGACACCCCCCACCCCAGCACTCAGGGCAAGGGTTGTAAGTTATGCCCCGGGGGGCATATAAAATTTTTATTGAAAGTTTTATCGTAGAAACTTCAAAAGGGCTCATTTGATTGGAAATTGAAAGGGCTAGGGCCATTTTTCATAGGTGAAAGAGATTGGAGAACGACTACCGCCCCTCTCACGCCCACCATTTCCCCAAACAAATCCAATCTAAATTTTGAGATATCCATTTTGTTTAACGTAGTTGAAAGCTCTGGAAATTCGGTCTTAGAGGATGACAACCACTCTAACAGACCTTAGGGTAAGGGTTGTAATTTATGCCCCGGGGGCATATAAGGTGTTTATAGAAAGCGTTGTCGTTTCAAAAAGGGCTCATTCGATTGGAAATCGAAAGACCTAGTGCCCTTTTTAATAGTCGAAAGTGATTGGAGGCTTGACATTTTTATAGTAAAGATCGATGTGGGTATAATGTATTATTTTTTGTTGTTGTTTTTGTTTAGACCAGGGCACTTTGTATCGAAGAAGTTGTCGTGGGAACTTCGAAAAGGGCTCATTCGATTGGTAATAGAAAGGGTTGATGCCCTTTTTAATATTCGAAAGTGATTAGAGGGTAACTAATTCCCCTCCCACTCCCACCCTCCCATTTGCCCATTATGTTTAAAAACTATATGTTGCCTTAAGGTTAAATCAAAATGCACTGTGTTAATGTTAATTCCCAAGAAGGCATCTCAGCAGTATTCCAAGAACGACTGGGGGTATTATGTTCAAACTTTCGGGGCTACTTCTGCTCTTAAAATTTAACCAAATCAAAATAGCGTATGTGTATCCAAGCTATCAAAGAAAGTAAACAGATTTTTTTTGCGAATGGTATCAAGTTATCCATTTCAGGTCAACTAGAGGAGGTATGAAACTAAATTAAACACTACTATTTGTGTCCAGGTTTTTAAATGAGTGTGTGTTGTTAAAAATTGCTGAAAATTTTTCTCCAGCATACAAATAACCGGCCAAACTGTAAAGTCTTAAAAAACGAAAAGATTTAAAGTATTATTTTCATTTTCCGTGAAAAGACTATGTATATATAAAACGAACAGAAATTAATTAAAAAAACTTTTTCCACAAAATAAGTTTTTTAAAGAAAAGTAAAGAACTCCATTAAACAAAAAATGAGCAAAAATAAAATCAAATAATCTACCAAGCGTGAAACTACCACGAATCAGCATCGATAAATATATGAAACCCAAAACGAACAGAAATGACAATAAATAACTGAGTCAAACTCAAAACGAGCAGAAATTAACGTAAGTTGGGCTCAAAACCCCTATGCCTTCCCAAGGCCAGAACAAAATTTGTACTTTACGCAAAAAATACAAATGAATGTGTATTGTCAGTTTAACATACATATACTGATATTTAGTAATCAAAATGTCAATATTATTTGATTTATTAAAGTTATAAAAGTAAAAACATTTATATTTTTTTCATTAAAGTGCAAATTTTGTTCTGGCCTCGGGAAGACATAGGGGTTTTGCGCCCAACTTATGTTAATTTCTGCTCGTTTTGAGTTTGACTCGGTTATTTATTGTAATTTCTGTTCGTTTTGGGTTTCATTTATTTATCGATGCTGATTTGTGGTAGTTTCACGTTTGATAGATTATTTTATTTTATTTTTGATCATTTTTTGTTTAATGGAGTTCTTTACTTTTCTTAGAAAAACTTATTTTGTGGAAAAAGTTTTTTTTAATTAATATACAAAAATTTTATTGGGATATTGGTGATAAAGTTATTGAAACCCAAACCGTCTCCAATAATTCATAAGAAAAGTGAAAATTCTGGCTTTTAATTTCAATTATCTCGTGACATTTCCCTATACATTGACATTCCCTGTACGTCACATTTCCCTATACATTTCCCAAATATGTTGCACAAACTGCTTCGCAGTTTGTGCAACATATTTTTGAAAAACTGTTTCAAATAAACTGGCTCGTGACATTTCCCTCTATTTGTAGAATTCTGAAAAACTAGTGTTCTACTGAAAACTTGGGCTTGCTCGAGCTTTTTAGAGAATTAAAATTGTATAGCAAGTTCTATTGATTTATGGTTGGCAAAAGACTTTTGAGAGCTTTAAAAATTAGACCTTTATTTTCTGCTGGTTAGTTACAGATTTTCTGCTCCTAATTCTGTTTTATTTTGTCCGTTTTTTGGTTTCAGTCAAGCGCTAGTTTTTTTTTTAGAAATTTACAAATATTGGGACATTTTGTAAAAAATGTGTAGCTAGTTCATTTGGAACAGGCATTGAATATATAATGCAATAACTACGAAGAAGTAATTTCTGTTCGCTTTAAGGTTGAATTTCGCTCTTTACTTTCATTAAATAAAAAAACAAGTTTTTTTTAACTGAAAGTAAGGAGCAACATTAAAACTTAAAACGAACAGAAATTATTCCGTATATGAAAGGGGCTGTCTCCTCTTCAACGCCTCGCTCTTTACGCTAAAGTTTTAATTGTTTTAAAAAATAAAGTTTTGAGAAATAGTCTAACTTTAGCGTAAATAGCGAGGCGTTGAGGAGGGGACAGCCCCTTTCATATACGGAATAATTTCTGTTCGTTTTAAGTTTTAATTTTGCTCCTTACTTTCAGTTAAAAAAACTTGTTTTTTTTATTTAATTTTGAACGTTTTTGAATTAATGTAGATTCTTATTTTGGCTCACCGTACATGAATAATTGAAACAAATTTGCATATTAATTTTACTTTTATTTGGTTAAATGGCTTTCTCGAAAGTTGTTAAATTTTATTTAGGAACGTTTTTATTAGTAATAAATATACGTAACTTACGAATTAACTTACGAAACGAACTTCTATATTCATATATTTATAATACATATATTAGGCGGTTCACCTCCTAGTCAATTCCTCGCTCTTTACGCTAAAGTTCGAATTTTGTTCCAATTCGTTAAAGATGACCCCTTAATCACAAAGGCCATTAATTAGAATAAATAGCTCTTACGAAAGTACTAAAAAATCTTTGGCTTAAAGAGCGAGGTATTGACTAAAGGGCGAACCCAATCATATACGTAATAATTTCTGTTCGTTTTAAGTTTTGATGTTGTTCCTTACTTTCAGTTGAAAAACTTGTTTAATTTTTTTTATTTAATTTCTGATTGTTTTTTAAATAATGCTGGGAAATTCGGCACCCCCTTCATCAGCAATGTCCCTTCCCCCATGAAAGCTTCCTCCATGGAAAGATCCTCCCACTTAACCCCCGACCCCCCCTCACTACCAGAAAAAATCCCTCCTGAAAACGTCTGTATACTTCCCAATAACCAATACTATATGTAAACATTGGGTAAAGTTCATAACTTTCAGCCCTCCCCCTGGGGGCTTTGGGGGATTAAGTCATCCTAAAATACATATTGATTATATTTTCGACCATGCTGAACAAAATGGCTATCTCAAAATTTTGATCGGGTGACTTTGGGGGAAAATGAGCGTGGGAGGGGGCCTAGTTGCCCTCCATTGTTTCGAGAAATGGTGGGCGTGGAAGGGATGTTAGTTGCCTTCCAATCACTTTCGACTATTAAAAAGGGCACAAGCCACTCCGATTTCCAAATGAATGATCCCTTTTCGAAGTTTCTACGACAACTTCTTCGATACGAAGTGCCCTGGTCTAAAGGAAAAAAATAATAAATAAAACATTGTGCCAACATTGTTCTTATATGCCCCCAGAGCATAACTTAAAAATCTTTGCCCTGAGGGTTGTGGGGCAGTGACCTCCTCAAAAACATATTTTTATCTGGAAATCAACTACGCTGAACAAAATGGTTACCTCAAAATGTTGATTGGATGTGTTTTGGGAAATGGTGGGCGTGGAAGGGGTGTTTGTTGCCTTCCAATCACTTTCGACTATTAAAAAGGGTTACAAGCCACTCCAATTTCCAATTGAATGCGCCCTTTTCGAAGTTTCTACGACAACTTCTTCGATACGAAGTGCCCTGCTCTAAAGAAAAAAAATAATAGATTGTGCCAACATTGTTCTTATATGCCCTCAGGGCATAACTTAAAACCCTTGCCCCGAGGTTTGTGGGGGAATGTCCTCCTCAAAAACATATTTTCTATCTGGAAATCAACTACGCTGAACAAAATGGTTATCTCAAAATTTTGATTGGATGTGTTTGGGGGAATGATGGGAGTGGGGGGGGCTACTTGCCCTCCAATCACTTTCGACTATTAAAAAGGGCACTAGCCCTTTGATTTTCCAATCGAATGGGCCTTTTTTGAAGTTTCTACGACAACGCCTTCTGTGTTTCAGGAAATGGTGGGCGTGAAAGGGGTGTCAGTTGCCTTACATTCACTTTCGACTATTGAAAAGGGCACAAGCCGCTTCAATTTCCAATGAATGAGCCCTTTTCGAAGTTTCTACGACAAATTCTTCGATACGAAGTGCCCTGCTCTAAAGAAAAAAAAATAATAAATGATACATTGTGCCAACATTGTTCTTATATGCCCTCAGGGCATAACTTAAAAACCTTGCCCGAGGGTTGTGGGGGAGTGTCCTTCTCAAAAATTTATTTTATATCTGGAAATCAACTACGCTGAACAAGATGGCCATCTCTAAATTTTGATTGGATGTGTTTGGGGTAATGATGGGCGTGAGGGGGGGCTAGTTACCCTCCAATCACTTTCGACTTTTAAAAAGGGCACTAACCCTTTGAATTTCCAATCGAATTAGCCTTTTTGAACGCCTTCTATAAAAACCTTATATGCCCCCAGGGCATAACTTACAACCCTTGCCCTGAAGGCTGTGGGGGAGTGTCCTCCTCAAAAACATAATTTCTATCTTGCAATCAACTACGCTGAACAAAATGGCTATCTCAAAATTTTGATTGGATATGTTTCGGGAAAGGGTGGGTGTGGAAGGGGTGTTAGTTGCCTTGCAATCACTTTCGACTATTAAAAAGGGCACAAGCCGCTCGAATTTCCAGTTGAATTGACCCTTTTCGAAGTTTCTACGACAACTTTTTCGATACGAAGTGCCCTGCTCTATAGGAAAAAAATAATAAATGATACATTGTGCCAACATCGTTCTTATATGCCCTCAGGGCATAACTTTAAACCCTTTCCCCGAGGGTTGTGAGGGAGTGTCTTCCTCAAAAACATATTTACTATCTGGAAATCAACTACGCTGAACAAAATGGCTATCTCAAAATTTTGATTGGATGTGTTTGGGGGAATGATGGGCGTGGAGGGGTTTCTAGTTGCCCCTAAATCACTTTCGACTATTAGAAAGGGCACTAGCCACTCCAATTTCTAATCGAATGAGCCCTTTTCGAAGTTTCTACGACAACTCCTTCGATACGTGCCCGGGTATGGATAAAAAAAAAAAAGATTGTGCCCACATCGTTCTTTACTTAGGCAGCGCTATAGTACGGTTAATATAAGGTTTGACCGCAAACAAATTGCAACAGAAATGATTTTTACACCATCTTGTAGAAAAAAAAAACTGTACAACATGTCAAAAGTTGAGAAACCTAGCGGGGTGCAAAATTAGTGTTTTTTAGCGTCTTGTGTTTTATTTTTCGTTTTTAAGCCTAAATTTTTGATTTTCTCAAGGCTTAGAGTTTACTTCATGGGAAAAACGTTTCTGATGTAGTTTTATGTGCTGAACTCGAATATTACATCAGATTTAAGATACGGTGAACCAAAAGTTTTTCACATTCATCACCATTCACGAAGTTCGCGATTCTATTATAACATAGTCGTTTGACCACATTTCTTGAGTAGTTTTATGCGATGAACTCGAATATCACATCAGATCAAGGATATGTTCAACCGACAGTGTTTCACATTCATCACCAAAAGGTTTTTTCAAAATAATCAATCATCTCTTAATGTATTAACTGACTAAAATCACAGGTAACAAAAATCACATTGCTAAAAGGCAGGCAACTTTTCAAATGACTTGCGGCATTAATCACTGGCAGTGTAGTTTGAAGCTTCGTCGTCGAGATCGTCGATGAGATCTTCTGATTTGGGAGAATTATCACATTCTGCTCCCTGATAAGTTTTGCACGCGAGAGTGCAAGACATGCCGTTTCTGACACAAGTGCAACGAGCAGAGGTGCAGTTTGAACGGCAGGAACACTTAACAATCTTGAGAAGTTGGGGAGGTGCTGGGGGTAGGACCGTCATCAAAGGGTATAATGTACCATTTCGGTCCTTCCAGCCCCACTCTTGAGGGTCCAATTCTAGATTACGGTCGTCATTCCAGGCGTGTACCTGTAAGTAAACTCTATAGCTGTGAAATGCTGCAGAGTTGGATGTGGGAGGTAGCTGCTCTGGATGAACAAAAGCCGTTGCTGTGACGAGCTTTCTTTTGAAGAGCTGCTTTCGAAGCTCGTTCAGATTTCCCCCCTTTTTTCCACCATATATTATAAGAAGTGCGTCTTCTCCGGCTTCCTTGACTTCGATTTTTGTTGCTGCCTTCTTCATAAAGACCTTGGCAGATGCTCGAAAACTTTCGTCTTCTATCATTTTTTTCAGGGTAAGACCTTTTCCGATGTTGTGGACACGTGATGTAGAATCACACCCAAGGAATGCATGGGCAAAGAGGAAAACAGTTGAACAGTTGAACAGTTGACAGTTTACAGTTGAAAAGACAATTCGAGATCCAAAGTGCTCGACGACCTTCTTCTTCATGTAAACCTTACTGTAAGGTTCCAGATCTCCATACAGATTCTCGCGCATCTTTTCAACTAATTCACTAATCGTTATTTGCTCCTCATCATTCACTTCTAAGTACACCATAGCCACTCTTCTTTACGATTTTTGTTGTCCCTTTCGATGTAGAATCGGTGGTTGTAATTCCGTCTGCAAACGATGTGGGCTTTTTCTCCAGCATTTGCAACGAGGGTGGTTTTCCGCAAGCGACTGGACCCATTGATAGCGGCAGCCCCAGTCTCTGTGAGTGTAGTATACTCAGCTTCTTCGTCAATCTCTTTGAGACATATCAAACAGCGCTCGTTTTCAGTCGCCATAGACC
>JAQQPU010002587.1:0-23536 GCA_029168905.1 Artemia sp. Kazakhstan ARC1039
TAACAAGACAATCTGGTTTCTACGTCATCGCTGTGACGACACTGCCTACTATGACTATAAACCAAGCGATTTTTATTTGGCAGTTACCGAATGTGATTCACCACTTGAAAACACTGTATGTGATATTGCTTCAAATAGACAGATTGAAACTCGTGAATTTCATAATATGAATGCAAATAGTATCATTGACTATACAAAGAGATATGACAAGAGTGAAGTTACATTGTACTGCAGAAAATGTGACCCTGACTTTGCAGTCAACCAAGATCAATATACAGTGAATCCAAATGATTTACCAGCATTAGTGGTTCACGACAGTTGCCTATACACCGATGAAGAAATCTAAAAGTGAAGATTTAAAGACATTGTTGTATATATACATTTTATTAATAAACAAATTCACAAACATTTTTTAAGCACTTTACTCTTAGGGCACTGAAATCAATATTAAATACACTTGTAAGTATATTTTCCACTAGAAAGTCGTTCAGACGTGGATTGTCACCATAAATGTGGAGAAACTGCTTGTAAGTATAGCCACGACATCGGAACACAAAATATAGTAGTGCATGGAAGCCACAGCTTTTAGTCGTTAGATCCTGCACCCTCTTTCGGTTATACTCTCTATATTGAAATATGTATGTCTCCTCAACTTCCTCTCTTATTTCGGTCCACCTATTTGCCATTTCCGCCATTTCTTCGCTTGTTTTTGGGTTCTTTTCTTTCAAATATATTTTCAATTCTCTTTGGGTATTTTCTAAAAATTGTTCCATTACTGTTTTATCTATTATTTCCTTTATCTTTTCTTTTATTTCTTCCGGGTCTTCTAACATTCTATAGTTTTCTAATTCTAGCCATTTTAAACACATATCTTTCAATTTGTACCCGAATTCTTTATACGTTTCATTGTCTCGTTTTCTTTCGCTTATAAATCTCCTTTGAAAGTGATCGGGGGAGAGTTAAAACTTTTCAAAAATGGCTTGTTTTAGTCTTTCAAAAACTTTGGAGTATTCCATTGGTAATGCTTTATATACAATTTGTGCTTTGTAGTTAAGGAGGGGTTGTATTCTTGTCACCCAATTTTCTCTCGGCAATCCGCTTAATTCCGCTGTTTTTTCAAAATTGTATATGTATAAATGTACATCTTCATTTTCTTTCATTGGTTGAAGGTTTACTGCCTACATTACCTCTATTGTAGACGATTTCTGCGGCTGTTGGGAATTTCTCCCTGCAATCATTTCCATTATGTATTTTCTTTCCTCTCTATCTGCCTTCTCCTTTTTCTCTCTAGCTATTCTTTCTTCCTTCATGAAATTTAATAGTTGTTGTGTCATATCTATTTGATTTCATTTTCGCGAGCCCCTGTTGGATCTCGATTTAACACTGCTCCTTCAACTCAGACTACTTTGATTTCGTCTATCATTATTTCTTCTTAATTCATTTTCTGAATCTGTTCGTTCTATATCCGTATTGTCTCTTTCTTTATAGGCTACTCTAGCCTTTTCGTCCTCTTTTCTATTCTTTCTAATTTCATCTTCCTCAGCCTGCATTTTTTCCTTATATTCTCGGTGCTCTCCCTCAAAGGCCTCCATATTAGCCTTTCTTTCTATTTTCCTACTTTTTCTATGGGCTTCACTCGTTCTTCTCGGTATTGAGTTAATCTCATCTCTGTCCGACATAATTTCAGAATTTTGTTAATTGAAATTACCTCTTCAGTCTAAATGAAAATTCTTTTATTTGTAACTTCCGGTCTCTCGCGAAAAATTGCTTTGACACGCAGCAATTTTAGCCTTATATTTTTGCAAACTAATCAGTTGCGCGATATATTGATTCGTAAATTTTTCAATTATGATCTCAAAAGGCATTGCCCATAATAGATCTTGATAATTCTATTAATTGATTCCGTATTTTTTTTCTCTTTATATGTAACCACAATAGGCTACTCTTGTAGGCTAAATTACTTGTCTCTTCGAAAACGCAGAATTCTTTTTACTATCAGTGCTGTTGATAGCTCCGTTTCTTGCTGCCACCACTTATTGGGGTGTATGTACGGGGTGTCGCCACTTATTGATGCAAAAATGGCGCAAAAAGGTTGCGATGCCACTTATTCGAAGGGGAGAACCCCTTGTCGGTCCAAATGTTAGTGGGATTCCCGCTCTTACCCCAACGGTTCCGTAAATAACGGATTTACTGATAGGACCTTTTCTGGCTCCCACCAATGTTCGTGGCGTTTAGCCGCTGGCAGTAACACCGGTAGGCCACAACGCCACTGGCGTGGTAATATACGGGTGTCACCACTTATTAGAGGGGAAAGCCCCGGCCCCAAATTATAATGTGATTCCCGCGTCTACCACACTGGTTCTGCAAATATCGGGTTTGGTACTACCCAATTTACAGTATACCCTGTCCCAGCGTATGATAACGCGATCGAGTAGTCAAATGGCCACTTTCTAAAGCCAAATGTACCCGCCTTGGGTTACGGCTAGAAAATCTCTTAACTCTCTCCTTGGAGGTAACAAACCTCCCTGTCAATATAATAATGACGGTACCTCGTAGCTCTATTCCTACCCTGCCTGGGTTACAGAAACTAGTACACAGTTTGTAGAAAACACCTTACTTGTATTCTACCAAAAGGGTCACAATAATCCCACATAAATCTATATCCCCGAACGGGGTCTGAGCGCACAGTAAAACAAAATAATATTTTTTCACACAACTGTTCATAGGGGTGGACTTTCCCTTGTCCCAGCCAATCAGCTACATCCCCATTCAAACCCAATTCTACCTCTTAGATTTATCTTTCAATGACCCCCAAACCAGGAAGTACAAAAATAAAACTTAGTTCAAAGCTTACTTATTGCGACACCTCTAACTTAGCAACGAAAATTTAACCTGTCTTTTGAAATTGTACTACGTATAAGCAAATGTAATTAAGAAAACGAAAACAGGTCATTTATCTGAAAGGAAAAAAAACAGGGGTGGAACCCCAACAATACCCCTGCCATTTACCCGACAAATTACCCTTAACATCTCCACACGTAAAATTGAATCGGTAAAGAGAAAGCAAGACATATAAAACAAAAATTGTACAGGAATTCTGGCCAATTCACCCAGTGTAAAATTTTCCCTGAAAAGTTCACCCCCTGCAAACTTCCCTCTCCAAGGAAAATTCTCCCAGCAGAAAATTCGTCCTCCCCTCCCCACCCGAAAAATGTATGCATACTTCCCAATAACAAATAAAACAATGGGCAATTTATAACTTAAAAACCTTTCCCCAGGTGCTGTAGGGGATCATTTCATTTCCAAAGACAGCTATGGGGCATTTCAACTATGCTGAACCAAAAAGCTATCTCAAAATTTTCATCAGACAATTTTGGGAAAAACGTGGCGTTGCCGGGGGCCCAGTTGCCCTCCAATTTTTTGGTCACTTAAAAAGGGTACTACAACTATTCACTTTGGTTAGAATGAGCCCTCTCCAGACGTTCCAGGCCCACTGGTTTGATATGATCACCCATGGCGTAAAAAAAAAACATATAAACAAGCATCTGTGATTTTTCTTCTGGCTAAATTACAAAATTCCACATTTGTGCAGATATGAGCTTTAAATCTCTACAGTAGGGTTCTTTGATATGCTGAATCTGATGGTGTAATTTTCATTAAATTATGTGACTTCAAGGGGGTCTCCCCCCTCCTTTCGAAAGTCAGACAAATTTTCTCAGGCTCGTAGCTTTTGATGGGTAATACTAAACTTAATGAAACTTATATATTTGGAATCAGCATAATATGCAATTCTTTTGATATATGTATTGGTATCAAAATTCTTTTTTTTTTTAGTTTTGGTTACTATTGAGCCGGGTCACTCCTTAGTTACAGTTCGTTGCCACGAACTGCTTGATTACCCATCAAAATCCAATCAGAGATAATTGAAATATTGATCGTTTTTTCTGCGTTACCAAAAGTATTGTCAATCAATCAATTTATTCAACAAATAAATTCACAACATATCACTTCAACATAGACTCCCCCGTAAAGCTCTATGGCCAGGAAAAAACAGGGAAGAAAAAAAACAAATACATCGAAAAAAAATTGTATTCAAAAAACCTTATTGTTTCATATACAGGAGTTACCTGAATGCATTCAACGGAGTAAGAGCTCTTCGCGCCAGGACTTATTACAAGTGAATGAATTGGTCTAGTTGAACAATTAATATTAACCTTGATAAATTAGTCTGCTCTGAGCTGAACTTATGAACTTTGATATTTGAATTTGGATAAGTTTCTAAAGGATGGGAAAGAGAAAGAAGAAAATGGAAGAATCTCTAAACTTGTCTGCGTCTACGGCAACGAGTCAAGGTGATGAAGTTTCTATAAAGTCTTTAGCAGAAAGTATCAGTTTGATTTTAGAAACAGTTAAAGGTAATACTGCCACCTTAGAATCATTAAAATCTAAAATCAAAGCAATTGAAGATAATGTAAAAAAATTGGAAGAAATTGATTCTGAATCGAGTAAAGAAGTGGCGCAGCTTATACCGCGTGTTCAGAATGTTGAATTAGAGACGGCAAGCTTTAAAAATCAAAAATTTGTGTTGGCGGAGGAAAATATAGCGCTTAAATCACATATCGACAATATGTCGCTTACTCTGATGAAATTGGAAAGTAATGAAAATGATAAACATTTAGTGATGTGGAATGTGAAAGTTCAAGATGAAATAAGAGCACAGGAATTACTGTCTAAAGTTGTTATTGAAGGCCTTGATCTCCCAGCCCCAAGCCCAGTTAAGTTGGTGGATTTCAGGGAAAATTTCAAATTCTTGAAATTTGAATTGCTATCGAGGTTAATCAGGAATAAGATTTTGAAGAACGCCAAGAAACTGAAAAACAAAAAAATTGGAGGATTCGAGAAAATATATCTGACGGATGATGCGCCAAAGTCTGTTCGTGAAGTTCGAAAGAGGTTGCTTCATGTGAAATTAAAATTGCACGATTTTGGAATTGACTCTTGGTTGTCGAAAGGTGTACCCCCCTGCCTAGTTATCAAGCGGCGAGATGGAACAAATGAACGACTAACAGTTAGTGACGGTTTCGCTCTAATTACTGACCTTGAAAGGAAACATGGTGGTCGAATCGAAATATGAATACATGATTTTTTTTAAGACTGATTGTGTTGATATGATAGTGGATTAGTTTTGTTAAATAATATGAGTATAAATGTTCGATATTTATTTGGGTTGAAATAAAAAATGTGGTGGGTTCTGTGCGGTTTGATGTATTTTGGGTGTTATTATTATGATTAAGAATCTATTTAGTGTGACTTTTAGTGTTTGTAATTTTTTGTGGGAGAGGCAAGGGGGGGGGATACTCTTTGGCGTGAGATCAGTACATGATAATGGTTAGTCAAGTTCACGAGATCCCTACATCTAGGCTGGAGGAATTGGAAAGAAATTCAGCCCATTTTAGTAATGTATTCCAAACGCCCCTAGCCCATGATAATAATGAAATTTTAAATTCTTTTTTAGTCCCCCCAAATAAATATTTGTTTTCTCATGAAATAGTTCATTAAAACCCAACTATGAGGAGAATATCTTTTTGGAACTGTCGTGGATGGAGGAGCGGGCAAGATGCAATTAAAAAAAATTTTATTTGATTCTGGTAAGGATATTTTTGGAGTTTGTGATACATTTTTAGATGAAATTTCGGCAAAAAAAATTAATATTAGTGATTTCCAATTTTTTCACGTAAGTAGAACTCAACAAAAGCAAGGTGGTTTAGCAATACTGGTTAAAAATTATATTCCGGCACGACTGAAAGAAGAATTTTTATATTTGAATACGGAGATGATTTTCGAAAGCTGTATTGTTGAATGTTTTCTACCAAATAATGATAAACTTTTAATTGCTGCAATTTATCGTCCTCCCTCATCAAATAAGGCAGATTTTATTGATAAATTTGAAAATATGTTAAGTGTGATATCAAATCTTCGAATGCCATTTTTAATCCTTGGGGACTTCAATATTGATTTAATGGGATGTCTCCCATCTAGACAGCAAGGAATCGACCGACATGTCCTTCAGTTTTTGGAATGTAACCTTTCTCATGGTATGAACCCAGTATGTTTTATTCCGACACGCATAACAAATTCTTCTTTTTCTCTGATTGATAATATTTTTGCACCTTATCCTTGTGAGGCTACATTCGTGGTTATGGAGGATACATCTGACCATTGTATTTTAATGTCTGACTTCAAAGCGCAAAAGATAGTCAATAAAGAAAATCATATGAAGAGTAAATATCATCACTTTTCACAAGTAAATATGAATGAATTGAAATCTAATCTTAGCGATGTAGGATGGAGTGAAGTTACTAATGAGAATGACCCCAACATATCTTTAGATATATTTTATCGAATTTTGAATGAAAAACTGGACCTTCATTGCCCATTTAAAACTACACACCGGAAAAGAACCTCACCCAAACAACCTTGGATAAGTCCATCACTTCTAAAATCTATCAAGAAAAAAAATAGACGGTATAAGATAAAATGAAATACCCCTCAGCTCATAATGTACAGCGATTCAAAAATTATAAAAATTTGCAAGTTAAAACTCTCAGAACAAGTGAAAAAATGTATTATGAAAATGCGTTTAAAAAATCTGATTCACCTCGGACTACATGGAAATTAATTAAGGAAAAAATTGGAAACAATATTAAAAATCCACACCCTGAAGTGATCATAAATGAAAATGGTGTTGAGTTGAAGGGGAAGGATATTCTTGCAGAATATTTTTGTCATTATTTTTCTCATATTAGTTCTACCGTTGAACTGGAATCCCCTGAATCTCCATCTCATTCATATAAAGAATATCTCCCCCCATCCGAAAATTCCAGTATGTTCCTGGCCCCTGTCACTCTCGGTGAGTTCCAGAAAGTAATTATGAATCTAAAGAGTGGTAATTCTCTAGGTCTACATGGGCTCTCCACAAATATTCTGAAAGAACTTGCATGTGTAATTCACGTCCCGTTGCTTCATATTTTAAATGCATCTATTTAAAAATCAGGGATCATCAGGAGTCATCAGGGATCTTTCCGGAAGTATGGAAATCTGCACGAGTTATTCCAATTCATAAGAAAGGTGATAAGACAGATATAGGTAACTATCGCCCAATAGCTATTCTTTCCCCTATATCTAAGGTTATTGAAAAAATCATTCAAAAAAGAATTGTCTCGTATTTTGATAAAAGGAATTTATTTACTAAAAATCAGTTTGGATTCAGAGCGGGTCATTCTACTGAACAAGCTATTGCAGCGCTAATTTTAGAGATTAATGATTCATTAAATGATGAAAATCATGTATCTACTCTTTTCTATGATATAAAGAAGGCATTTGATACGCTAAACCATGAAATTTTATTGGAGAAAATTAATAATGCAGGTATTAGAGGTAAAGGCTAAGATCTAATAAAATCTTACTTGCATGGTCGAAAAATTCAGGTAGAAGTAAATGGGCACCTGTCAAGCCATATTGTTATTGATGATGTTGGAGTCCCCCAGGGATCAGTATTAGGGCCATTACTATTTTTGATTTATATAAATGACCTTTCGAGGTGTTTACCCCAAGATAGTAGTTTAGCAGTAATTTTTGCAGATGATACGGCGATGACAGTAAAAGCTAAAACCCCATCTTTGTTGGCTGAGAAAATGGTGACAGCAATGAATTCTTTGAATAAATGGTTTGCATGTAACTACCTGGCTCCGAACTTTTCTAAAACTGAATTCATGATTTTTGGGCGGTCACACCGGGCAGTTGATAAAATTACCATAGAAGAGTTAATTGTAAATCAAAGTAGGATAAAAAGAGTAAATTCATTTCGTTACCTTGGGATTATTCTTGATGAGCTTTTATCTTTCCGTAAGCATTCTGATTATTTGAGATTGAAACTTGCCCATAACTTAGGTTGTCTTCATATAATGAAACATGTATTTCCTTTTTCCATCCTTAAAATTTTATATCATTCTCTAATTGAATCATATTTTAAATATTGCCCTGTAATATACCTCAACACATTTATGGTCTATCTCCAACCTCTTCAGATAATTCAAAATAAGGCGGTTAGAATCCTGGGTACTTCTGTTCATCGCCCAGTGAGGCTTCAAAATCTTTCAGAAACCCAAACTTTATATCTTTTTCTCAATATACTTAATCTCAAACAACTGAAAGACCTGCATACAGCAATGTGGTATTATGATATCCAATCTTCGGCAAATTATTTCCATGATCTGGGTATAATTGAGACTCCCATTTCTCCTGCCCACCACGTCCGCTCCAAGAAGTATCGCCTTCCCCCAATTAAATCTGAAAGAGCTAGATTCTCAATCAGATACCAGATCCCTCATATTGCAAATAAATTTAATTTAATACATGTGTCCCCAAGATTCCAGAGCCGATTTTCTTTGAAAAAACATATTTCAAAAATTGTTCTTTGCCGGGATGTTGGGATTGGTGAATTTGGATTTTAGTATGAATTTTGTTGTGGTGTTCTCGCGCTGGGGTGGCCTCCTCTGTTATCTCCTACCATGTGTGTCTTTTTTTCATTATTGATATGCTTTATTTGTTATTTCGACATTTTTTTTTTTATGTTTTTGGCCGACACATCGAGCCCTGCTCCCCGTCGGCCAGTTTAGAAAATAATTTATTCATGTAATTTGTTTGTTAAATAAACTTATCACTTACTTCATGAAATGCAATTAAACAAATAGAAAAGGTTTTTCAACTAAAGTAAGGAGCAAGTTTAAAACTTAAAACAAATATAAATAACTATTTTTATAAGGGGGACTGCCCCCTTATCAACATCCTGCTCATTAAACAAAAGATTTTTTAGTGCTTTGAACTTTTTCTTCCAATTCCAAATTTTCTTAAAAATTTTGGGGAAAAGCCAAACTTCACAGTAACGAGTAAGGAGCTAAGGAGGAGACAGCCCCCTTCATACAAAGAATAATCTGTTCAAATAGGTTTCAAATCTGTTCCTTGCTTTCAGTTGAAAAGCACTTTTTTTATTTAATTTCTGATTGTTTTTCAAATCATAGCCAGGCCTAAACAAGACATAATTTGAGGTACCTGTCCATTAAATCCCTGGTTAATTGCTTTTAAAATGTTTAAATCAATAATTGTACGTTGATTTTAGTACCGTCCTACGTTTAACTTTGAAATTTCAATTTCGGATAAGATTTGAATATACTTAAAAAACTGGCGATGAATAGTAATTTTTGTGAAAAGTCTTAGTTAATATTACTAACAAAGAATTTCGGTTGGATGAAAAGGAGTATTATTGTTTGTATGGATGGAAATTCTGTGAAACTTTTGATCTTCTACATTACTGAAGCCATTATAACCTCTACAATAGGATTTTCTTTTCGATAAATACATTACATACATTTGTTTAAATACATTGAAGTACTTCATACAAATAGAAAAAGAAAAATATTATCATTTAAAATTTCTGAAAACTAAGTCCCTAGCAGTATTTGCAACCCGATAGAAATTTCCTGGCGGGGCTGATGATAACCTGCCTTGCCTTTTCCACCTCTGTGCTGGTAGATATGGGAATGTAACATTTTAGCTGTATAGAGAAACATTTTAATTAATTCCTACTCCCCCCTACCTCTTTCAACATTTATTTGAAGTCTCATGAAGAGTAAGCAGTTTGTCCATTAAAATGTGCGTTTGTAGGAATCTACCCTACCCCCACCTAAAAAATGACTCACCTCCCTCATTATAGCTGATACGCAATTACAGATAACCAAACGTACCCTAATTTCATTACAAATAAAGCGAATCAACTTCGTTAAATCCAATACTGCCACCGTGTGGCATTACTTCTTTTGAAACTGGGAAGCCTAAAATATAGTTATTGATACTTTTAAATCAATTAGCTTCTCTGGGTTTAAATTGATTGCAAATTCGTCCTCTTCGGGGTAAAGTCGTATTTTGGTGCCCTAAACCGCCTAAACTGTCACCCAACAACCCCTGCTATTTCCCCCCTTGAAAATTTTCTGCCGGCGCCATTGGTATTATTAGCATGAAAGGAAATGAGATATTCTAAAACTCTTTAACAATTGCTGACACACCTCAACGATTAGGTAGCTAAGGCTTAGCTCATGAATTGACGAAAACATTAAGTATAGTTTTAGCTAAGCTGAATCTTTTATTTGTTTGCTTTTATAATGGTATCTTCAGCAATGATTATAGTAGTTATTGAAGAATTCAACCTTGAAAATGACATGTTGAGTCTTTCGGGCCCATTCATTGGCTCAAAAAAGGCCATTCATTCACTTTCTTCGGTATCTAAATATATTGAATAAAACACAAACCTGAAGAACGTCTCCAAATGAGGCCAAGACTTGGCCCATGCACGAAATTGCTTTCTCCTTTACCTCTTGATCAATATCCGTTGTTTTAAGTCTTGCAAGAGTAACACTGTATATAGGGACTACAAAGGGACTAAAATCGAAATGAGATGGTACATCTGAAACAAAAAATAAATAAATAGAAATTTGATTGAGTGAATAAAGAGTAAAGCTCTGAGGAGACTATAGGAAAAGTTTAACACGCAATTATATGAAGATGCTCTCTCTTTTTATCTTTAGTCAGCTAGTCTTTTGTTGACGAAGTTGACCTCCTCCAAAGAAAAAAAAAAACAGATCCTCCGTCCGTGCTGGACGACAACCGACGCACCGTTTCTGCTTAATTGAATTCTTAATAGTGCGTTTGGACCCTAAACTACGGTAGTTGGTTACAGTTGAGCGTAGTGGACAAGGTCCAAACGTGTAAAGTTTGATTCTTTATCGGTATGGCAAAATGTTTGAAAATTAAAAAAATGGCTCTTGTCTAAGAAATATGGATATAGGCTTGCAAAAGCAGCCTAGTTCATGGCTCTAGGACCACATGGATAGGGTACATTCTTTGCCTACTTAGATTTCAGAATTGAACAAAATTGATCTTCTAGAGATTCAAAGTAATTCTATAGTAATTAAATTTAATCTACGATTAAATGCCAAAAAAATAGACAAACATAAAGGGAGTTCTTCTCGGACACAATAAAATTGCCTTTATCGAAAATTCCAAATCCATGGGTCAGAATTTGGTCAATAAGCAAATAAAATCCCTGTTGAAGAATGTTTCAAAAATAATCTTGAACTTTCACTATAAAATTTCTACAATAAAATTTACAACACATTTACATAGTGGAAAGAATCCTTTCCCACGTAAAACGTTTATAAAATATATTAATACATAAAATACTGGAAGTAAATTTCCAAACTTCCCCCAGTAAAGTATTTTAGCCCCATGAAGCCATTTGATTACAAATAGGGTCAGTTCCATTTTCCTTGCAAGGGCAATCTTAGACATAGTATCTTTACTTTAAACGCATTTCAGTCATATGTTCTGGGGGAGGGGGGAGGATGACAAAAAACTTGTCAAGTTCTAAGCAACGTGGTTTACATCTTGGTTTCAGAAAGGGCTCATGAAGATAACCCAAACTCCTAATGATGGTCAAAATGTTCTTGGTCTTTCTACCCGATTATTGGTCTACCCAATTATTTGGTTTGGAACGAGGGTTGGTGGTGTGACACTGTAAGCTCAGCCAGAGTCGACCCAGCTCTAAATGGGTAACCGGAGAAATCTGGGAAAGGTAAACAGGAAGGGTGTGCCAAAGCACAGGAAGGTTGGCCCCCAGCCTCCCATTGCACTTCTTGGCTGAAGGGCCAAGAAACGGAGATCAGCATCGCCGGTAGGGACTGTAAAGCCCAATGCCGTATTCTTTGCCTTTACCTTTTTTACCTTTCTAAACCGATATTTACGAGTATGATTGAAGAAGTTTTAAAGCAGTTTCAAAGAAATTTTAAGCAAATCCTTTTATGCTTCCGAAGAACTAATCTGACTCAGAAATAACCTTGTAGGAATTAAACCACATAGGAAAACCAGGTTTATTTCCTCTTAAATTAGGAACGCCCTTATTAAATCCTGTACTTGCGTTGAGTAGAACAATCTCAGCATTTTTACAACGGAAGCAGAAGGCAATATACTTAAAATCAAGGTTTGTTTGTAATTAATTCTGGGGCACAACTCAAAAATTAGTAAATATCTTTTTCGCAAAATTGAAACAGTATTCAGAGGGAAGATGTCGAGAAAGATACTATATATTGTTTTCACATTGATTGGATATGTCAACTGTCAGTACAACCAATTAATAGCATTTTCATATGCCAAGGCGAAACCAGCAAGTCAGCCTGGTTTTCTATCCTTCTCAAAACAGGTAACATATCTTACTTTTTCGGTAAGGCGTCGGATTTCAATGCTCTGTCTGTGTGATATGGTTTAGAACGTACTTCCTGAGATGGCTTAAGGCTGTTACTCAATGGCGTATCCAGAATTTTTTCAGGGGGGGGGGGGGTTACAATTTTTTTTTTTTAAGCATCAAAATTCGTTTATATGCATTTGTGTTACGTTTTTAACAGTCAGACAACAATTTGGGATGGTCAAACTCAAACCCCCCCCCCCCCCCCGGATCACTGGTGTCGCTTGTTTTCCACTTTTAAAAATAAATCGAATTTTTTTTTATCTAAGTTTGATTTTTATTCTATTTTATTTCCTTTCCCTTTGGTAGGTGTGTCCAGGATAAGTTAAGAACTATTTAGTTTTAACTGGGGGGTTTTATCCTTGGCCGTTTCTCACTTTTTTTTATTATTTTGAGTTAGTGTTTAAATAATATAAGTAGCTGTCATTCTACATGGCCAGAAGATTTTTTAGGGACAGGTGTCATGTATATTTCAATGTTTTTTGTTCATGATAAAAAAAAAATTATTTTGATGCCAGATTTTGTCCACTCTACTTTTTTCCTCTTACATATCTCCTTATCTTATTATTTTGCTTATGTAGTTTTTGGTTTAATTAACATTTTCTCTCTTATTTCAAAAGTTATGATTGATTTGTCTTAATATGGTACTAACGTAAACAGTAAAATAAAACACCTTTGAACCGAAGAATACCGTTACGTTTAATATAATTCTCCACATTATTATAACTCTTCTTAAAGATTTACCTATAATGACTGTTCAAACAAACGACAGAAAATCTAAGCAATCTTGTTTAGATGTTAAATATATTAAAAATCTTATATCTTCAACACGGGCCGTCTCCAGAATATTTGTTCGTAGAGGGAGAGGGAAATTAATTTTTTTTTTCTACGAGGGAGAGTTCAAGTTTTAGTTTTAGAGTTCAGTTTTAGCTAAGCATTTTTGATAATTTTGCTCGAGTGGGGCAAAAATTTTTGGAGGGGGATTCAAACCTGGTAACGTCCCCCTCTCCCTACAGCCTTGTCTTCAACTCAATTAAAATTTAAAAACAAATTGTTCTCGAGTTACCCAGAAAAAAATTATCTTTTTAAGACTAAAAATGCAACGCGAAGCCGTCAAGACATAGAAAAAGTTTTAGTTGAATAGTAAGAAAATATGTGATGACCACCCATGGTTTTATTTTTGGTTTTAAAAAGCTTCAGTTTTTCCAGGTAGCAACAAAACAAATATGTTTTCTGTTCATGCAGTTGGAGATGAAAGCGTTAAAAAACCCTTCTTTTTTAAGTCTTTAGTAAACATGATAGTACAAAAATTAAACCTTATCACAGTTCATCCTAAACTAACAATTAATTCTTTGTTCTAATGAAATCTTGCATTGCCAAGACCGCAACCACTGTTATTTCAAATAACCAACAACCACAACATTACTTGTACAAGATGAGTGCCACGCCTGTGCAATGGTACGTAAGTTTTCATGAAGGTTCGACCTTTCACCTTAGAATACAATTCAGAAATAGTGGCTTAAAGAGTGCTATTTTCGTACTCCTCTAGAGTCGGGTGTGTGTGCGCCTACGGGCGACAAGGGGGGTGATAAATATCATCGTCTCTTGTGACTCCGAAGTCAGAAATTGATTAGCAACACCTAACGTGAACTCTGGTCGAAGTCACAGAGCTCGAAAAAACCACAAATTACGTTTAAAGCTTTTATGTAAAAAAAAAAAGTTTTAAACAAACAACTCACTGCAGCACCAAGCCACTAGAGGACAACACAGCTACGCAGGCTCCTCCTCCAATCCAATCTATCAAAGCCTCCCTCTTTACACCTTCCCAAGAACTACCCATTTCCCTCACATCTTTTCTTACGACATCCTCTCATCCCATTCGGGGACGGCCTGCTTTTCGTTTAGCCCTAAATGGTTGGCCTACAAGGACGATCTTTAGCCATCTTTCATCCGTAGAATGTATCCTAGATACCTCAACCTTTCTCTCAAGCAGGATTGGACCACATTTCTTGTACAGCTTACTGTTTGAGATACTGTCAGTCAGTCGGGTACCCATTTCAATGCTTAGACAATTTCTCTGGAAAAGATTTAGCAAGTCCTCCTCCGTCTTTCGAAGCGCCCAGGCTTCAGAACCATATTTGACCACTGTCATCACTGTAGCTCCCAATATTCTAATCCCCGTTCGCAGGGGATTAAAATATTGTTTTTTCGCATAACTGTGAAAACAAACCCCTTATATTTGGCTATTCTACTTTTAACATTGTCACCGCACGCACCGTCTTTACTAATTATACTACCTAGGTAAGTGAAGCTGTCCACTTGATTGATTTTCTCGTTACCCAACATCACCTCTTCATCTTCATTTATTTCTAGTCTTAGCGACTTAGTCTTCTTAACATTAGTTTTCAATTCTATTCTAATCCATTTCAAACAAAGTTTTATGTTTCGGGATAGCAGGAGGAAAAATCAGAGGTCATGCCCTAACCCTCAGTAAACATGCCTGGCTCACAAGATATAAGTGTTATGTATACTGGGAGCACCTGGCGATGTTCTCAGTCTGTGCAGTCAATACTAAAGATTTCCGACATCCACTAACTATTTATCAAGCATGGTCCAACGGTGAAAATGGCCTTTTTATAGGAAAATGGCCTTTTTATACCATCAAAAGTCGCATATTGCACGTAGTTATTCACCTTTCAGGAAACCCTTAGCTTCCCATGGCTCTTTGCTTGGAAGTAAAACCACTGTTATTCGGTTGAAATTTATTTCTTCTCTTTTAGTTAGTGAATATCGATGCTTGTTTTAAGCCAGAATTTGGTGTTTTCATTGCTCTCGACGAAGGAATCTACGCTTTCAGCTTCAATATTGTATCCCAGAACGAACCAACAAGGTAAAAATTATAATTTTTTATTGCAAATTAATGGAAAAGAAGACCAGTCGGGCACTTCTTGATTTTCAAAACATCTTCTATGAACAATTGAACAATATTTCTATCGTTGTCTGTTCTACCCCTCCAAAACTTTCCTTCCTTGTACTTCATAATAAGCCCATCAAAATCAAATTCTAACTTCTTTTAAGGGACATCTGGTTTTTCAAGTCACCAACAATCGACTAGCACTAGCACTACCAGCACTACGATAGTAAAAATACCCCCCCCCCCCCCGCGAAAATCCCCCAGAGAATTCCATCTCCGCTGAAGAATTCCCCCAGAAAATTCCCCCAAAGCATCTCCACGTGTAAAATGAGATCATGAACGAGAAAGTAAGTCAAATAAAAAAGAATTTCGTATAAGAATTCTGGCGAATCCCTCTTCCCGTGTAAAATTTCCCCAGGAAAGCTCACCTCCGGAAACTTCCATCCCATTGGGAAATTTTACCCGTAGAAAATACATCCCCAGATCTCCCCTCTCTAAAAATGTCGGTAAAATTCCTTATAATAAATACTATATGTAAACAATGGGTAAATTTCATAACTTGCGGCCCTTCCTCCAATGGTTCTGGGGGGTCATGTCATCTCCAAAGACATATTTATTGTACTTTTCAACTATACTGAACAAAATGGCTATCTCAAAATTTTATCAGACGACTTTTGGGAAAAAGAGCGTGGGAGAGGGGTCTAGCTGCCCTCCAATTTTTTGAACACTTAAAAAGGGCACTAGAACTTTTAATTTCCTCTCAAATAAGCCTTCTCGCGATATTCTAGGACCATTGTTTCGATGAGATTACCCCTGGGAAAAAGTAAAATAAATAAACACGCATCCGTGATCTTTCTTCTGGCAAAAGAATACAAAATTTCACATTTTTGTAGATAGGAGTTTGGAACCTCTACAGTAGGGTTCTCTGACAAGCTGAATCCGATGGTATGATTTTCATTAAGATTCTTTTACTTCTATGGGTTTTTTTCCTCTCCCCTTTTTTCGAAAATTTGGCAAATTTTCTAAGGCTCGTAGCCTTTGATGGGTAATACTAAACTTAATGCATATTATATATTTAGAGTCAGGATAATAAGCCAATTCTTTTGATACATCTATAGATATCAAATACCATTTTTTAGAGTTTCGGTTACTATTGAGCCGCGTCACTCCTTACTTACAGTTTGTTATCACGAACCACGAACTATTTGATAATTATCATGGCTTTAAGTATTTCAAAAGCTCATAACTTTTATATCTAATTTTAGCATTTCATAAGTCAAATACTTTAAATTTATTAAAATTTTTAATTGAGTTACGTAAGCCCTTTCATTTCTTCTATTCGTAACTGAAGTAACCATCCAGTTCTGCAAAAATTTCAGCTCAGCGAAGTGGTTTATTGTGGGGAGTCAAACCCAACATAACCGAAACTGATTGTTTCCTTTCAACTGACAGATTATAAGAATTTCTTATAGGGTATCACTTATGAAAAATAGAGAGCCGTTGGCTACAGCCTTTGCAGACAGAGGTGGCTATAACTCGGCATCACAATTTGTGATCGTCAAGTTATTATACAACGACACTATATATCTGAGGGTAAGTGTTGACAATGTTGTTATCTAAATAGTTTCTTGGTCAACATTTTGAATCTTTAATTCATATATGGCCTTTTATTATACCTTTTATTATATTATTTGAATTAAAATCAAATTGCTGGCATCAAGCCATGGCTAATTGGAGATAAAGCCACGACAGATAGTGTGAGTGAGTGGCAAATCTGGCATAAGCCTTTTTTAGGATATTACCAGGCCTTTTTAAGAGTCTTTTGACCAGAGTAAAATATTTCAACATATGGTCTTGAAGATCAAAGCCCGCTTTCAAAGATTTTAACTGCACTAAAGTGTCATACATACTAATGCAATTTGTGTTAATTCCCCCCCCCCATGAATTTCTCGCCAAAATTCTTGTCCCTGTATGTGAAATTTCGGGACAAACTTCTGGATACGCCCTATTACCATAAAAAAGGAACTTGCAGTTTTAGTTAAAACAAAGATTTCAATAGTAGCAAAAAATAGGAAATGATATTAATAAGAATTATACGCATATGATCATTGAGCTAACCAAAAAGAAGAGAAAAGCAAATTTTCAAAATAGAAAAAAAGTAAACAAAGAGCTATAAAACCGTCCTACGAAGGCGTCTAGATTATGCAATTAGATTACGAAGATGTCGTTACAACTCCTTAAACTCCTTTAAATTTTAAAAACAGTCTAAACTACTAAACAGCATAATTTGTCAACTAACTTTGGGTAGACTGAATGGAAATATCCCTTTTTTGCCTGGTCGTTTATGTGGCTTAAAATTTTTCTAGCAATCATATTTTGCTATAAATTTCGTCTTTTTTCAAAACACATTTAAAATAAAAGCATCTTTTTATGACCAGTTGGATAAATTTCAGCTGTTGTGCTCCGTTTAACTTTATTTCTAGTGGTGTAAAGGTTGTGTGAACGTAATACATCCAAGTTATTTAGATTTTTTCACTTATTTGTGGTTAGATTGGACTATCCAATTTAAAATATTTACTCGCCAATGATAATTTGCATGCCGCATTTGTAAACTATTAGTAACATTTTCTTATATTTTCATGGCATTCTCGGACATATAACATATTACTAGTTTATTTTTCCAGGCTTACCGGACAAGTCCAACAAAGTACAACATTCTTGCAAGAGCTTCCGCATCACAGCGATGGGAGGAGGGGGTTATTGCATTATAACTTGTCTATTTTGCTGGTCTTAAAGCAACTCTAAACAGAAACTATGTCAAAGCTACGACTTAAATACAGAAAATATACCCATGATATTGACAAACACCAAACACCAATTACGAATTGTATTGGCATTATGTTGTTTATTTACTTTCAGATTGTGTTTGCTTTGTTGAATCCCAGTTAGTAGGGTTGTGTTTGATAGGATTGGGTCTCCTTGGATTTGAGCTCAAATGAGTTTCATAGAATGAATCAAATACCTCATAAACTTTTGCGTTTTGTAGTGTGGGGTATAGCCAACGAAAACTTCAATTATGGTATGGTGAAGGAGATGGTCTCTAATGTGTCATCCCAAAGTGGCTAATACTAGTACAGGCAGGAGTAGCAGAAGTAGCAGACTTGCTTTTTACAATCAAACAATAGTAATGCTTCATACATTCAAGCAAAGATCATATGCATATACTTGAATTTTCTCTAAGTAAAAGCCTTAAAGAGCGGCATGGCAGACAAATCTTCAGCATTGCATTGTTTAGCATGTTCAACAAGCAACGGGTTAATGCTGCTTTGAGTTTATAGCAGTAAGTTACTGCAGTAACTATATTTTTCTTATGGTATTATTAAGTAATGATAGCCCTAAATGCTATTAGCTCAGACTCATATACTTATATTCCCACTAAAACAGTGCAAATGCAGAAAATTCATTGTGATTATTAACATTAGCTTTGTGATATTCTTAACTGATGTATTCAAGCTTAATAATTAATTATGTATTTATGTTAAATTATGTATTATTGATTATGTATTTAAGCTGCTTAATTGAGGTATTCAAGATGATATTTACGAGTACTTTAGGTGGAAGAAGGCAATATCTACGAATCATCAACTCGTGAAAGAGCCTTCACAACTTTCTCTGGCTACCTTATATTACCTATGCCTGATCAAACAACACAAGAGGGAGCGTTTCAAGGAACGATTGTGGAAAGGCCTTTCAGTATACCAGCTTTCCAACAAGGATATCCCATTAGACCATTTCCAGCTTATGGAAACCCAGGTAATTTTATAGCAAAACTCCTTTTTTAATCAAAGATCAAGTTACTTAACGTTATTTACCATAAAGCGTAAAATTTCATTTTCAAAAGTTTATAATTGATGATAAAGGGGAGGAATTGCGAATATCTGTTCTAAATTATCATTTCAATAGTAAGTTACAGAGATGGCGCTGAAGCATTTGCAATAATTAATAGGTTTCAATCAAATGTAAATGCAAAATTTGAAACTCCCATTAATAGCCTGTAGGTTGCGTTAAGGTTAGTTGTAAGATATAATATGATTATAATTTTAAATTAACCAATAAATTTTATACAAGGAAAAGCCACGCTTTACAGCAAAGTACGTAATATTTTTTCTGTAATGATAAGCACAGCATTTGAAAAAAATCAGTCGATAGTCTAAGTTTCTTCAACAATGGTGTTCCGAATTTTAAGCAACATTTCTGGGAATTCTAGACGCAACATAAACGGCACTGTTAACCAATTTTCGCTTACTTGACACTGCAAATGTCAGGGTATCAGTGAGAATTCCGAGATTAAACTGTACCAGCTATCAGGGCTAAGGATATTAATAGTAGAGGAATCCACCATAGCATAATTCAAAAACCACCTGGACAATTTAAAATATTGATTTTTTTTTTTGTTACGAGACAAATTTGGGGTGAAGTGCAGGAAAATCAGGGTTTCAGTACGAATGCTAGAAATAGAAGACACTTAAAAGAAAACAGTTGACTGAATAGAGAAAGCAATGTTTTTGGTATAGTTAATTTTGCCTTTTCATCCATATCTACAGCATAATTATTAACGGTGACTTTCAGGTGGTGTTCCACAGCAACAGCCATTTCGACCAAGTCAGTGGGGTCCATTTTTGAAATATCACCCTTCCCAGTCGAGGGTCAGTTTCCCAAAAGAGCAAAAAGAAGAAAATGCTGTTAAAAATGAAGTATCTGACTCAATATGGCCTTTCGAAGGGGCTGTAATTATAGACGATGATAAGACTGATTTCTACTTACAGAGTAAGTCTCCTTTTTATTTTGCTTAAAAATCAACAATATCAACAAAATCATTAAATAAGAAGAGGTTTAGACAGACATATATCATCGTACAAAAAAATTAAGAAGCATATACTTTTTATATCCTTCCCGGAGACAATAAAATCATAAGTTTTCTGTCGGAACAGCCTCTTTCTTTTCAAGATTCAAGTAAGGGGAACCAACAGAAATTAGAGAGCATAGCTGAAAAATATGTCTTCAATTCATAATATAATACATAATCTGATGCCAGGTGGCCTTGGAGCTAGGCGTATAAAGAGAAAGTTGTCCCTATCAGAACAGGTCTCCCCTACATCCAACGAATCAAACATGGATACAAGTTCAAGAGTCAGCGCCTTCGAGCACGCCCTTTAAACTAAAAGGAAAGCCAAATAACCTATTTTTCTATCATTCCCAATGCAAAGTATATTTTTTTTTTGTTTTTTCATTTTTTTTCCTTTTTTAGCTTGCTAAGGTCTTTTCAATAGGTGCACACCAATCTGACAAATGAATGAAATCATGAGATTGTCAGGAAATGTCTCTCAGTAGGTAGGGATGGGGTGAAAACGAAAAAGGGGATATTTTCAGCCACTATTTTTCAATTTTTCCGGGCAGATTCTTTAGGAAAAATCCCACGGGGATAGAGAAAATCTCCAAAAAACTCCAGAGGATTAGAGCTCTTAGAGCAATCTCAGAAAAACAATTACTTACTTTGGATATATGAAATTATAGCACAAAAGCTTTGCCATTTACTTTTTTCAATGGCCAAAGTGTTTCTTGCAATTTTTTCTTGTTAATCCTTACTTTGGAGGTTAAACTTAGGAAAAGTGAATAGAGTCAATTAGATAATAAAACTAATCAGATGGGATAAATTAACAAGACTGAAAACTGAAGTAGCCTTCCTTGGAGGAGAAGCTTGTGGGGCTGTGTTGACCTCAGGCGGCTTGATGCTGCATTACGTTGCTAGTAGCGGTAGTAGTAGTACTATACAATAAGTAATAGACTAAGATCTTTCAAAAGTACAATGTAGGATATTTCACCAACCTGATATTTAAAGCAGGCTCTCTTAAAACCAGCGCCTCAAATTAATTCCTTCTCCATTTCCCCGTTTTTGGTTCTTTCTTTTTCCCAACATACTAGCAAAATTTCTACTTGTCTGTGGTATTATTTTTTCTTCTTTTTTTACATGCTAAATCTTTTCTTACTGAAGAAAAAAACGTCGAGAATAGATCTTCATGCATCAAATTTTTTTTCGCCGTATCTTGGGGGCAAAAGAAAATATTTCTTGTACTGTCAGTCAAAAATAGCAGTCCGAAATCCAATTACATTTTCCCCAGACATCACTATTGGCGCAAGCGACAGATTTTTATGATAGTGGAAATTATATGTATGCATTTTGCTGCTGTTCTTTATTTGTTTATTTATTTTGTTAACCGCTATCCGTTACTTAGCTCCGGAAACTTACAATAATAATATGACTGGCATTTGGGGGCTGAGCACATTGTTTTAGTCTAAAAACAGATTAAGGAAGAATTTTTTGTAAGTCAAAATAGGGTTTATTCCTGAATTATTTTCTCGTTTTTTGATGAAAAAGTATAATAAGAGAGTATAATAAACTGTTGTTTTTTTTTACATGAATGAATGATGGGTTGAAAGTCATAAAGTTGCAGTTATCTTTTACCACAGCCTTTGTTGCTCTCCCTTGGTTTCCCCCGAAAGTAATGTTTATTTTACAATAGTTTGTATATAAATCACTTCAATTATTTTCTGTTTTTCTTCTCTAACGCAGAATTTTATTTTCAAAATAATGAAGCTGTTTGAACATTTTTGTAAATTATTAAAAGAAAATATATATTTTTGCAAATAATAAATGTTTATTTTCAGGTATATCAAAAGGAAGAAAAGATTCAGCCTTTGAGCCTCAGACAAATTTGAATCTGCAGAGCGAAATACCCAACTACGTTATAAAACCTTGTTCAAATACAAATTCAGAGGGACAGGGCGCTACATTACCAGGAAAAATTGGAAAACCATGTTCATAAAATCTATCAGAAGGAGGGTTGTTCACTCTAATATGGATAAACAAGGTTTTGAAGTGAAAAAATTTTATATGAGAATAAATGATTTGACAATAATAATTGCCATTTTTCGTTTTTTAATTACCCTTGTTTCACTCTCTTTTTTCCATTTTTTTACCGCTACCTTCGATATAATCCAAGAAACAGGTATGACCGGTCATATTGAACATAAGGACAATGTTCAGCTGACAAAGGTCAACACGCCTGAAAAATATTGCTGTGAGGAGCAAAAAGCTTTATAATAGGTTAATTTTCCCAGAAAAGTGTAATGCTATTACCAAATGTTGGTAAATTTTGCATTTATTTGTCTTCTAAAGGGAAGGGGTAAATATACATTCTTGGAATCATCTGGAAGTATAACTGAAACTGATCATTTTTTATAAACACTTTTTAATAAACTGTACGGTTTGGTATAAAGGCTCTGATAATGGATCAACAGAGTTTTTGAAGGGAAAAGTTTTGATACGAAAAATGCAATGTTTTCAAATAACAATTGTTGCTTTTTTTCCTCTTCGTTTAATTATCCTTATACAAGTTATCCTTGTTTCAGCCTCTCTTTTCCTTTTCTTCTTTAATTCAGTTCCCCTGTTTCAATCAATCTAGAAACAGGTCTTATGGATGCGAAAAAGTGAGCTTTGGTAGTCATGCCTCTATTCACCTTTTCCTCTTTCTATTTTAAGCAAGTAAAAGTATGACGGAACTAGACCCTTAAGATCCAAACCGGAGGTGCTGATCTCCTTTTTATGGCCCTTCGGCCAGGAAGTACAATGGAGGGTTGGGGGCCTGCCATCCTGTGCTTTCGCACACCCTTCCTGCTTACCTTCCCAGATTTCTCCAGGTACCCATTTTAAGCTGGGTCGATTCTGACTGAGTTTACAGTCACGCCAATGAACCAGAAACCTCTTCGTTTCAAAAAAAGATAAATTGCAAGCGTATTATACAATAGTTCAAATGTGCCAAGTTCATACGTATTTGCATACAACTGATCTATAGAATTTTAAAATTAAAAAAAAACGAGTTTCTCCTTTCAGATTTTGAACAAATCTGAAAATCTGAAAGTCGCACTAAGTTGAGCACCTTAGTTCTGCCCTAGGATGGATGGATGGTAAACTATCTATCAACAAGTGAAATTACATTATTTTTATTTAGTTCTGAAAAAGAATTATGCCCGCTTCGCCTCTCACTAAGACTATCTGTCTTGGCTTTACTCCAATTAATTTGTCCTTAATTTGTCCTTAACTAGTACTAAAATTTTCTCTTTTTTTTCTATTCCTGGCACGCCCCTAGGACAACTAGCCTTTGCAAGTTCATGGGCAGGCTAGAAGATTTAGTTGAAAGACTTTGTTTTTT
>JAQQPU010002587.1:23936-40296 GCA_029168905.1 Artemia sp. Kazakhstan ARC1039
GATGAAAAACTTAAAGAGCCATGGCTAATGGGAGTAAAGCCAAGATAGATAGTCTCAGTGAGATATCAAAGCTGACATAACCCTTTTTCAGAATTATATAAAAATGACGAAACTTAAAACGAACAAAAATTATTGTTTCTCAATTTATGCATAATATATCTGTAGTACGGGTTCAGTTCAACTTACTCGTCCCAATATTTTTAGGATTCTGTAAAACTAGCTCTTGATTAAAAAAAAGACAAACAACGCTTTCTCTATTACTGAACAATGTCATTTCAAGACGTTTCATCGTTTTGCCTTTCGGCATAAATGGTAATACGCATCGGGTAACAAGGATAACTGCAGCCACGGAAGACTACAACCGTACAAAACTGCATAGACTGAATATCAATAAATGAATAATAAACTGATCTTATTGATGTTGTAAATAAGGAATGCCCTAAAAAAATCATGATTCTAGGGGAGGGAGTAGGGTATTTGTGGTCATCCTACTGCCTACATCCATAGACAGGACCTCTCTGTTTGTCCTATGTCAAAAGTGTTTTGCTCGAGGGTGGCGCCCACTTCCAAAAATCAAGTACAAAACGAAATCACGTACAACTTCTTCATTGTGACTTGGTAAAACATCTTCAACTTCTAAAACAGCATATAAATGAAATTGACAGAAAAAATTCAACAATAAAGTTTACTAAACAAATCCAACAAAATTTCAATCCAAGATTAGGGAGGGCAGGGAGGAGATCAGGCAGCGAGACATTTTAATTTATTCTTTTTGCAGATTTTTTTTTTCGTAAGTTTCTTTGTATATTCTTTAAATTCAAGTCAAGTTCAAGTTCCATTTATTTCCATAAATAACAATAACAAAAACAATATCCCAAAGTTTAGTTGTGAGACATCAAAAGAGGGTCAAATTTGAAATCATTGGATTACGTAATCTGATATAGTTTAAAAAATAAACTTTTTAGATTTTTTGCATTAAATAATCTTTGAATTAAAATTGTGTTAATGGTGTTGTTATCAAATATGTGCTTGTTTATTTTTTAATGTTTTTCAATGGTGTGGAAAAAAGAAGATGGAGCAATGAGTTATTGAATCTGGACAAGAATAACCCTAAAAACGACCATAAACGGCTTTTTCTGTTTTCAAGTTATTTGACAAATTGTGTTCCTTTTCAAATTATGTGCTACTTACATTCTTTATAGCTTTAACTCAAGCTTTGTCTTGTCCTAGTTGACTGGCATGGAAATTTTAAAATTCAAAATCTTAGACTGAGATGTTTATATATTTTTCCAGCAAAAAGAACTCCAAAATTAAAATAATAAAACCTCACATGGCATCACACTGCCATTCTATAAGGTATCCATAGGCGCCGATTCACAAAAATGTAGCGAGCGGCAAAGCTTGTTTTCAAAATCTAGGGGGGAGGTATAATTGTCATTTTTTCAATGAAAATGTAAAAATGGCATTTTAAAATGAACTACTCCCCAGATTAAGTGTGTTTTTTTTTTATCTAGGGAGAGACAAAAAATCTAAGGAGTCTAGAGAGTGAAAATGTAGCCACATATCCTCCTCACCCATTTTGGGCCACTGACGACGTCATCGTAGCTGCAAATACGGCTACCCATTATCTACAAGCAAAATGTACTTCTGATTAATTTAAAAAATGCAACAATCCAACAGTTCGTGGTAACGAACTGTAAGTAAGGAGCGACCCGGCTCAATAGTAACTGAAACTCTAAAAAACGGGATTTTGATACCAATAGATACATCAAAAGAATCAGATTTTAATGCTAATTTCAAATATATAAGTTTCATCAAGTTTAGTTCTACCCATCAAAAGTTACGCGCCTGAAAAAATTGGGCTGATTTTTGAAAAAAGGGGGGGACCCCCCTAAAAGTTATCCTTAATGAAAATCACACCATCAAATTCAGCGTATCAGAGAACTCTACAGTAGTGGTTTCAAGCTCTTATCTGCAAAAATGTGGAATTTTGTATTTTTGCCAGAAGAAAGATCACGGATGCGTGTTTGTTTTTTTTTTTTTTTTCAGGGGTGATCGTGTCGACCCAGTGGTCCTAGAATATAGTGGGAGGACTCATTGGAACGGAAATTAAAAGTTCTAGTGCCCTTTATAAGTGATCCAAAAAAATGGAGGGCAACTAGACTCCCTCCCACGCTCATTTTTTTCCCAAAGTCACGATCAAAATTTTGAGATAGCCATGATGTTCAGCATGGTCGAAAATATGATAAATATGTCTTTTAGGATGACTTAATCCCCCAAAGTCCCCGAGGGGAAGGCTGAAAGTTATGAACTTTACCCAATGTTAACATAGGCTATAGTATTGGTTATTGGGAAGTATACAGACATTTTCACGGGGGATTGTTTCTGGTAGTGGGGGGGGGGTGTGAGTTGGGGTTTATTTGGGAGAATCTTTACATGGAGGAGGTTTTCAAGTGGGAAGGGACATTGCTATGAAGGGACCGCCGGATTTCCCAGCATTATTTAAAAAAAAGATCAGAAATTAAATTAAAAAAAAAAAAAATTTCAACTGAAAGTAAGGAGCAACATCAAAACTTAAAACGAACAGAAAATATTACGTATATGATTGGGTTCGCCCCCTAGTCAATACCTCGCTCTTTAAGCCAAAGATTTTGTTTAGTACTTTCATAAGAGCTATTTATTCTAATTAGCGGCCTATGTGATTAAGGGGTCATTTTTAAAGAATTGGAAAAAAATTCGAACTTTAGCGTAAAGAGCGAGGTATTGACTAGGGGGCGTACCTCCTAATATACGTATTAAAAATATATGAATAGAAAAGTTCGTTACGTAAGTTAATTCGTAAGTTACGTATATTTATTACTAATAAAAACGTTCGTAAATAAAATTAAACAACGTTCGAGAAAGCCATTTAACTAAATTAAATTAAAATTAATACGCAAATTTGGTTTTAATTAATTAAGTACGGTGAGCCAAAATCAAAACTTGCATTAATTCAAAAATGTTCAAAAATTAAATAAAAAAAAAACAAGTTTTTTTTAACTGAAAGTAAGGTGCGAAGTTAAAACTTAAAATGAACAAAAATTACTCCGTATATGAAAGGGACTGTCCCCTCCTCAACGCCTCGCTCTTTACGCTAAAGTGACTTTCTCACAGCTCTATTTTTTAAACAATGAAAACTTTAGCGTAAAGAGCGAGGCGTTGAGGAGCGGATAGCCCCTTTCATATACAGAATAATTTCTGTTCGTTTTAAGTTTTAACGTCGCTTCTTACTTTCAGTTAAAAAAAAAAAAACTTTTTTTTATTTAATTTATATACTAAGGAGGCGTATGGTTGTATTGAAGAGAAAAAAGGGATCCGCATTGTAGGTTAGCGAAGAATTTTTTTATATTTATGGGCATCAACGTGGGTTTTGTTACAGAGTAGGATATTTTTAGTTTATTCATTTCTTTATTATCAAATAACCCGCATGCTCAAATTAAATAAATACCAGCAAAACTACCAATTAGCTTTCCGGTAAAAGCTAATAACAAAAAGTAAAAACAAAGCCAGGTGGATAAAGAATACAAAGAAAATCACTTTTTGGGTGTTTCAAAAATTACTGAAATATCACAGGCAATGCGTAAACTCAGACTTGCTCACGAATATTATGATATATACTGAATTTAAGCTACATTAAGATATAAGTACTTTCAAATGTCCAATGAATTTCCTTGGTCCACTTTAACACTAAGACACTCAATCATACGAGTATTTGACTTTATCTCTCTTTCTCTACTTAATACACTTTAGAAAGATCATGCCAAATCCAAAATCGTGACTTACCAAAGGGCCTAAGTGCTTTCACAAGCAATTGCAGGACTAGAAGGCCTTCTGAGATTACCTTGTAGAAATTTTCATTAACAGCGTTCACTGCTGGGGGTATTAACTGGTCTACATATGGTTGAATAACCTCAGCTGAGTGATTCTTTATTAGTGTTTGAATGAAAATCAGAGTGTCGCATTTCATCTGTGAAGCAGCCGTTTTTTCACTAAAAATAATTTCTATAATAGTATCAAAGATAATTTGAGCCAATAATACAAGTAATTACAGCAAGAAAAAGATCAGCACAATCCTAAGATAATACAACACACAACACTCATAGCGTTGGTTTGTTTATAATTGTGTTTTTTTTTTCTTATCTTTTTACCCTTTCTTTTCTTTTCTCTTGTTACTCTTTCTCTTTCTTCTTTTTCTATCTTTTTACTCAGCTCTTTCTAAGTGCTTAAAAAGAGGGTCAGAAATAAATTATTAGTATAATTATTATAGGTCTTTTTAACTCTCCAAGCTCATAATATTTTCGCACAAAAATCCATTTGACTGATCCAAATGTCTGAATAATTCTACATTAGAGTTTGAATGAAGATCAGTGCCACATTTCATCGGCGAAGCAGATTTTTTTTTTCTTTTTACTAAAAAACAATTGTAGTAATGATTATAAAGTAAATTTATTACCAATATCAGCTATGGTAAAATGTTTATTTTTTGCTGTTTCTGTTTAGCCCCTTATTGCTTTATTTGAGTTGTAGGTTTGGTTTAACTTTAAATGAACTTTTACTCTTTCTCCCCCTCTCCCTGTCTCTTTTTGCAATTAAATGTTTTAAATAAAATGCTTGGATGTTTAAATATTTGTTTTATGATATTCCCTCCTTTACAGGCCATGGAACCTTTCCTGAGATTAGTGATTTTAATTATTAAACGATTTTTGGAATTTATTTGAAATATACCTACCTATCTAACACTAATAATCATAGCAAGAAGATCAACACATTCAACCCAGGTCATAAATAATTTATCATTGTAATTATTGCAGCACTTTCTAACTCTCCAATATTACAATATTTCAGCACAGAACTTTCGTTGATTGACAGAATTGGTTATATGATCCTATATTAGTTTTTGAATGAAGATGAGTGTCAAATTTCATCCGTGAAGCAGCTGGTTTTTCATTAAAAAAAAAAATTAATAAAGCAAATTTATCACCAATAGCACTATTAATCAATAGCACTATAAAGCACAATGCAAGAAGAAGATCAACACATCCATAAAACCTTACAACTTTCGAAGTTTATATGAGTGAATGCTCTAGCACATGAGCAACCTCATAAAAAATTCACAATAGCATTGTGACAAAAAGGTTATTATCACAATATTTCGAGAATGAGTATTTACCGTAAGCTGTTCCACCTTTTCGTTTGAAGTTCAGAAGCCAAGTCAATTAAATCTACTTTCTACATACTGATATAAACGAAAAACTACCTTTAAAATCGCGGCTACCGAATACTGGCTAATTTTTTCTAGAACGTTTTTGACGTAGTTCATTTAAAACATAATCAAATCACAAATTCTCTGTTCCTCTTTTATAAGGAGTTATTTTTTCATCCAAATTTCTTTCTCTCAGACTTTTCGCTACAACTTGCTGAAGAATAACCATTTTAAATTAGTTCATTAAAAATATTATCGAACAGCGGATTTCATGCTCCTATAATATTAGAAAGTCATGTATGTTATTTTTCATTTCTATTTCTTCGTCTTTTTGTGTTTTGTCGTTGGTTTTTCCCAGGCCTTTTGCTAGATAAAGAGTCCGCAAAGCGGGTGCTTTCGTCTGGACCTGAGGAAGGAATTGTTAATTATTTTGTCATCATGGGAATTTTGCCAGTTTTTTTCTGACGATAAATAAAAGTTCCAATAGGGATAAAATCCTTTTAATAGACAGTGATAAATTTCACAAACAGTGATAAATTTCACAAATATACTAGATATTTCGGTTACATATGCAGTGACCGTCATCAGTATAACAAAACTAAACAATTAAAAACAATAGTAAATATACGAAATAAAATAAAACTACATATTGATTAATAATCTAATTCTTTCCAAAGCAAAAACAGAAGCTAGTCTCTCTGACCTTCTTGGATCCGGTCCATTAGCGTTGAATGAACTAACACTTGGACAGAGGTTAACTACATTGGGCAAATTGAACTTTACTCTATCAGATTTTAATAAATTATCGTAGATAGAGTTCAAACCAAACTCACCCATGTCACGATTTAAAGCTATATTCCTGAATAAGATTTTCTTTATTTCAAGAGTTTCCCGAAAATTTTGCTTTAAACCCCGATCCCTAGAAATCAAAGAGACATTCTCGAACAAACTAAAATGATCTGGAAAATATGTTCTGAAAGGGCTGAAGTAAAATCTTCAGGCTTAGAATCTTGCTTTAAAGCCAAGAAATAGAATCTTTATGTTGTAATAACCTCATTTCCAAACTCTGGTTAGTACGTCCCACATATGAGCTTCCGCAAGTACATGGGATCTGATAAACCCCACTTTGTTTCCCCAATGAAGTTAGATCCTTCCCAGAATTTAGAAAACTACCCAAAGTATTATTACTCTTTAAAGCTACCTTTAGACCATTACTCTGTAAAATTCTTTTAAGTTTTTCACTAAGCCCGTGTACATATGGTAAGGAACAAAAAATATCCTTCTCCCGAGTTGTCTCCAAGACTCCCTTAGAAATCTCTAGAAGCTTTTTCTTCTTCTTTTTGAAAAAGCCTGGTTAATTAACCATTCTGGATACATGTTACTTATTAGTATTTTTCTTAGAAAAGACAACTCCTCCTGAAAAAATTGCGGAGAGCAAATACTAAAGATCTGGCCAGTCAAAGAAATGATCAAACCAATTTTTACTTGTGGAGCGTGGCGGGAGCTATACGACAAAAATCTATTGTTATTAGTCAGTTTTCTGTAAATTTTAAAATCCAGACTATTTTCATTTTTTTAAAAGAAGATCATCAAGAAAGGGAAGTTTCCCATTCTCTTCTAATTCAACAGTAAATTTTAAATCCCCCCCCCCCAAACAATTAAGAGGTTCCAAAAACCCTTTTAATTCTTCCTCCCCATAATCCCATACTTAAATTACGTCATCCATATACCGGACCCAAAAAGTATGTTTTACAAAATATAAATCTAACGCAATTGTTTCAATATTCTCAAAAAAAAATATTAACTAATAATAGAGATAGAGGCCCCCATCCGTAGACCATTCACTAGTTTGAAAAATTCCATTCTGAATTGAAAAAAATAAGAGAACTTATTGCACGACCTTACTAAATACATAATTACAGAAACTTCCAAATCTGTTTTGCCACTAATCAAATCCAAATTTCTTAATAGCTTTCTTTCTAGAAGAGTTCCGGCTGCTTCTACATCAATATTTGTGTATACTGATACAATGTCGAAGCTTGAAAGCAAACAACTTGAAGAAATTTCTACTTTTTTTAGTTTTTCAACCAAATTCGAAGAATTCTTAATGTACGAAATTTGTGTAGACAAAAGTGGCCTACAGATTGACACTAACCCCTTCATCAGCTTTAACTATTAACTATTAAACTATTTCATCGGACTTAAAGCAAAATTCTAAGTCTGAAGATTTCACTTCAGCCCTTTCAGAACATATTTTTAATTTTCCAGACCATTTATTTTTTCGATAATATCTCTTTGATTTCTAGGGACCGGGGAAAAATTTTCGCGAAACTCTTAAAATTAAGAAAATTTTATTCAGGAATATAGCTTTAAATCGTGACACGGGTGAGTTTGGTTTGAACTCTATCTACGATACTTTATTAAAATTTGATAGAGTAAAGTTCAATCAACCCAATGTAGTTAACCTCTGTCCAAGTGTTAGTTCATTCAATGCTAATGAACCGGATCCAAGAAAGTCAGAGAGACTAGCTTCCGTTTTGCTTTGGAAGAAATTAGATCATAAAACAATATTTAGCTTTATTTCATTTCGTATATTTTACGAGAAAAATCAATCCCTTTGTATGTTTTCAACATATTGTAAACAGTAACCTTTTCAATGTGATTATATGTAGCTATTTTTCATACGTCTCCGATGGTACAATGGTAAGCATACTAGTGGTAAGCATACTAGTGGTAAGCATACAATGGTAAGCATACTAGTGGATAGCTGGCATTCATCAAGATCGGCAATAAAAATGCAGTTTTAGTAGAATTTAAATAAGAAAAATTTTTAATTTGATTAAATTTAGTTTTTTATAATAAAAAAAAGGCACAAGAACTTTTAAGAAACGAACATTTTAAGCTTTATCTTTATTTGATAGAAATTCATTTGCTATAGTGTTGCAGGGTGTATCAATTTATTCTCCAAGTAAATAGCGGTATCTATAAAATTCACAGACAAGGACCAAAAAGAATGTATGAAACGTTGACAGCAGTATTTGAGCAATCATACATGATAGAAAATTGAAATTATTGTGGAAATTCTGTAACAAGTGTCATCTATAAATGACGAAGAATTACCATTTCTGCAGAGCAATAACTGAACTTATAACGTAAAAATAACGATTAAATGATAGCTGCAATTCTTCTCGTGGCATAAAAAGGGATCATGAAAATCGAAAAGCGGGTATTTAGAAGCATAATAAGCTCCATAAAATAATATAAATTTCAGGTTCAAACGAACAAAACTTTTTTTTTATTTTTAAGCACCCTTTAACCGATCTTACCCTTCAACCCAAAAAACCATAATTTCTTAACAGAAAGAAACTCCAAGGCCCTGTATCCCATTGACAGACCTATGTATACAGCATTGAGAATGCTGAACTAGCATTTGGGCACCAAGGATAAAAGTATCATTGAAACAGGAGAGGTTAAATTTTTCATATAGACAAGTCGACTATTAAAAAGGTACTAGCATTTGTAGGACTTTCCGTTTTCAACATTTTAAGTAAGATTTTGCCCAGGAAAATCGGTTCAAAAGACCAAAAACAACTTCATTTTTTTTTTTTTTCATAATAGAACCATTGTTTCTCATAAAAAGTTCTGTTTGTTAGGTCCAAACTCTCTTACATAAGCTATTGTTTGCTTATTTTAAGTTTTAAAATTGCTGTTTACTATTTTTGTAACTATCTTTTTTAGAATTTCATTACATGTCAATAATCTTTTAACATATCAAAAGCTTGGTAAAGTTAGAGAAATTAGTTTTCTTTATTTCCTCCAAGTTTTTCTTCGCAGATAAGACCTTCCATATTATAGGGGCAGAATTGGAGTTTTTATTCCAGCAAACAATTCCATTATTAAGGATCGGCTATCGACGGCAACCTTCTATTTTTATGAATCGGAAATAAGGAAAAATTAATTCAAGAGACTTTGTTATAAATCGGTTAACATAATGTAAATTATACTTTAAATTAATATACGAGCCACCAACAACTACCGTTACAAAATATGCTTTTAAGTTTAAACATAATTTGACAGAGTCTACTATTGTTAAAAAAAATGTACTCCAGTGGAAATTTTAAAAAGGATGGTGATTTTGAAAATTTACACCTTTTACATAGATAACGCAGCCATCTAATTTTCAATTCTCCAAAAAAGATGTCATATATGAGCCGACAACCCGTACCCTAAATACTGCTAGAAACTTAGCATTTCACTCGGAAAAACTGGGACTTGTGGCTCCAGCGGTAGGTAATAAAGCAGTAAGATGGTAATGGTGGTAGAGTAGCATGCGAGTAATACATACATTATCTTATATCAAATTAAGCAAAAGAAAACTTACTTGAGAGAGTACAATATGCCTGGCATGAGGAGCTGAAGGTGAGGTGCTAGAACACCAGGTAAAGTGTGGACAAGCTCAGAAAGCAAACTTAGCGCACCATGCCTGTTTTTAACGCTTTTTTCTTTGAGAAGATGCTGTGTAGAGTTAACTATACCGGGAATCTGTAAATATAGGCGAAAATCCATAAATAAAGCTTCAGCTTATTACAGATCATTAATTAAAAAAAAAATTCAACAAAATAAGTTTTTCAAAGAAAAGTAAAGAACTCCATTTAACAAAAAATGAGCAAAAATAAAATCAAATAATCTACCAAGTGTGAAACTACCACAAATCAGCATCTTGAAATAAATGAAACCCAAAACAAACAGAATTTACAATTATTAACCGAGTCAAACTCAAAACGAGCAGAAATTAACATAAGTTGGGCGCAAAACCCCTATGCCTTCCCAAGGCCAGAACAAAATTTGCACTTTACTGAAAAAATATAAATGATTTTACTTTTATAACTTTAATAAATCAAATAATATTAACATCTTAATTACTAAATTTCAGTATGTGTATATTAAACTGACAATGCACATTCATTTGTATTTTTCAGTAAAGTGCAAATTTTGTTCTGGGCTTGGGAAGGCATAGGGGTTTTGCGCCCAAACTTATATTAATTTCTGCTCGTTTTGAGTTTGACTTGGTTAATTATTTTACTTTCTGTATGTTTTGGGTTTCATTTATTTATCGATGCTGATTTGTGGTAGTTTCACATTTAGTAGATTATTTGATTTTACATAGTCTTTTCAGGGAAAAAGAAAATAATACTTTAAATCTTTTCGTTTTTTAAGACTTTATAGTTTAGCCTGCTATTTGTATGCTGGAGAAAAATTTTCAGCAATTTTTAACAACATACACCCTTTTAAAAATCTGGACACAAATGGTACTGTTTAATTTAGTTTCATACCTCCTCTAGTTGACCTGAAATGGAAAACTTGATACCATTCGCAAAAAAATCTGTTTACTTTTTTTTGATAGTTTGGATACACTTACGCTATTTTGATTTGGTTAAATTTTGAGCAGAAGTAGCCCCGAAAGTTTGAACATAATACCCTCAGTCGTTCCTGGGATACTGCTGAGATGCCTTATGGGGAATTAGCATTATCACAGTGCATTTTGATTTAATCTTACGGCAACATTTAGATTTTAAACATAATGGGCAAATGGGAGGGTGGGCGTGGAAGGGTGGGAGTGGAAGAGGGATTAGTTGCCCTCCAATCAGTTTCGACTATTAAAAAGGGCATCAGCCCTTTCTATTTTCAATTGAATAAGCCCTTTTCAAAGTTCCCACGACAACTCCTTTGATACGAAATGCCCTGGTCTAAACAACAACAAAAACAAAAAATAACACATTATACCCACATCGATCTTTACTATAAAAATCTCAAGCATTCCAATCACTTTTGACTTTAAAAAGGGCACTAGGCCTTTCGATTTCCAATCGAATGAGCCCTTTTGGAAACGACAACGCTTTCTATAAACACCTTATATGCCCCCAGGGCATAAATTACAACCCCTACCCTAAGGTCTGTTAGGGTGGTTGTCATTTTCTAAGACCAAATTTACAGAACTTTCAACTGCGTTAAACAAAATGGCTATCTCAGAATTTTGATTGGATGTGTTTGGGGAAATGGTGGGCGTGAAAGGGGTGGTAGTAGCTCTCCAATCACTTTCAACTATTAAAAATGGCCCTAGCCGTTTCAATTTTCAATCAAATGAGCCCTTTTGAAGTTTATACGGCAAAACTTTCAATAAAAATCGTATATGCCCCCAGGGCATAACTTACAACCCTTTCCCTGAGTGCTGGGGGGGGGGGGGGGGGTCATTCTCAAAGACCTAATTTCCTGAACTTTCTACTACGTTGAACAAAATGAATATCTGAAAATTTTGATTGGATGTGCTTGGAGGAATGGTGGGCGCGAGAGGAGGGTTAGTTACCCTTCAATCACTTTCGACTATTACAAAGGGCACTATCCCTCTCAATTTCGAATTGAATGAGCCTTTTTTGAAGTTTTACGACAACTCTATCTATAAAAGCCTTATATGCCCTATAAAAACCTTATATGCAGAACTTACAACCTTTGCCCTTGGGGCTCTGGGGGGTTTGTCATCCTTAAATCCATAATTTCCAGAACTTTCAACTGCGTTGAACAAAATAGCTATTTCTAAACTTTAGCTGAATGTTTTTGGGGAAACGGTGGGCGTAAGAGAGGGATTAATTACTCTCCACCCACTTTCGACTATTAAAAAGGGCAATTTCCAATCGAATGAGCCCTTTTTCAAGTTTCTCAGACAAAGATTTCAATAAAAACCGTATATGCCTTCAGGGCATAATTTATAACCCTTCCCTGAAGACTGTAGGGGAAGTGTCCGGCTCAAAGGTATAATTTCCTGAACTTTGAACTGTGTGGAACAAAATAGCTATCTCAAAATCTTTATTGGGTGTGTTTGGGGAAATGGTGGGCGTGGAAGGGGTGTTAGTCGCTTTCCAATCACTTTCGACTACTAAAAAGAGCACTAGCCATTTCAATTTCCAATCGAATGAACCCTTTTTGAAGTTTCTACGACAACGCGTTATATAAAAACCTTATATGCACCCTGGGCATAATTTACAACCCTTGCCCTGAGGGCTATGGGGGTGTTGTCATCCTCAAAGATCTAAGTTCCAGAACTTAAAACTACGTTGAATAAAATGGCTATCTCAAAGTTTTGATTAGATGTTTTTGGGGAAAAGGTGGGCGTGAGAGGCGGGTTAGTTGCCCTCCAATCACTTTTGACTATTAAAAAGGGCACTAGCCCTTTGAATTTCCAATCGAATGAGCCTTTTTTGAAGTTTCTACGACAACGCCTTCTATAAAAAAAACCGTATATGCCCTCAGGGCATAACTTAAAACCTTTGCCCTAAGGACTGTGGGGGACTGTCCTCAAAACATAATTTCTATCTGGAAGTCAACTACGCTGAACAAAATGGGTATCTCAAAATTTTGATTGGATCTGTTTCGGGAAATGGTGGGCGTTGAGGGGGTGTTAGTCGCCTTCCAATCATTTCCGACTATTAAAAAGGGCACAAACCACTCCAATTTCCAATTGAATGAGCCCTTTTCAAAATTTCTACGACAACTTCTTCGATACGAAGTGCCCTGCTTTAAAGGTTAAAATTAATAAATAATACATTGTCCCAACATCGTTCTTATATGCCCCCAGGGCATAACTTAAAACCCTTGCCCTGAGGGTTGTGGGAGAGTCTCTTCCTCTTTACTTCGTCTCCTTTTCTTGTCTCGTTCTCGAGTGTCCTCGGTGCCTATGATTTATACAACAATTTTCTATGTAAACCTTGTATGCCCCCAGGGCATTACTTACAACCCTTGCACTGAGGGCTCTGACGGGGTTATCGTCCTAAAAGACCTAATTTCCAGAACGTTCAACTACCTTGAACAAAATGGACATCTCAAAATTTTGATTTGATGTGTTTTGGAAAATGGTGGGCGTGAGAGGGGCGTTAGTCGCTATCCAATCACTTTCAACTATTAAAAAAGGCGCTAGCCCTTTCAACTTCCAATTGAATGAGTCCTTTTGAAGTTTCTACGATAACGCTTTCAATGAAAACTCTATACGCCCCAGGGCATAACTTACAACCCTCGCGCTGAGGGCTCTGAGGGGGTTATCATCCTAAAAGACCTAATGTCCAGAACTTTCAACAACGTTGAAAAAAATGGATATCTCAAAATTTTAATTCGATATGGTTGGGAAAATTGTGGGCGTGAGAGGGGCGTTAGTCGCTATCCAGTCACTTTCAACTAATTAAAAAGGCTAGCCCTTTCAATTTTGAATTGAATGAGCACTTTTGAAGTTTCTACGACAACGCTTCCAATAAAAACTTTATATTCCCCCAGGGCATAACTTACAGCCCTTGCCCTGAGGGCTGTTGGGGGAGGGGTTGTCCTCCTTAAAGACCTAATTTCCAAAACTTTCAACTACGTTGAATAAAATGGCTATCTAAAAATTTTGATTGGATGTGTTTTGGGAAAAGGTGGGCGTGAGAGGGGGGTTAGTTGCCTTCAAATCACTTTCGACTATTAAAAAGAGCAATAGCCCTTTGAATTTCAAATCGAATGAGCCCTTTTTCAAGTTTCTACGACAGAGATTTCAATAGAAACAATAGGGTTCAGGGGGAGTGTCCTCCTCAAAAACATATTTTCTATCTGGAAATCAACTATGCTGAACAAAATGGCTATCTCAAAATTTTGATTGGATGTGTTTGGGGAAATAATGGGCGTGGGGGCGGCTAGTTGCCCTCCAATCACTTTCGACTATTAAAAAGGGCACTAGCTCTTTGAATTTACAATCGAATGAGCATTTTTTGAAGTTTCTACGACAATGCCTTCTATAAAAATCTTATATGCATCCAGGGCATAACTTAAAACCCTTGCCGTGAGGGTTGTGGGGGAGTGTCCTCCGCAAAAACATATTTTCTATCTGATAGCCACAAAATGGCTATCTCAAAATTTTGATTGGATGTGTTTGGGGGAATGATGGGCGTAGGGGGGGGGGCTAGTTGCCCTCCAATCATTTTCGACTATTAAAAAGGGTACTGGAACTCTCAATTTCCAATCGAATGAGCCCCTTTTGAAGTTTCTACGACAACCCCTTCCATATGAAGTGCCCTGCTCTAAAGGAAAAAAGTAATACATAGTACATTGTGCCAACATTGTTCTTATATGCCCTCAGGGCATAACTTAAAACCCTTGCCCCGAGGATTGCGGGGGAGTGTCCTCTCTCAAAAACATATTTTCTATCTGGAAATAAACTACGCTGAACAAAATGGCTATCTCCAAATTTTTTATTGGATGTCTTTGGGGGAATGATGGGCATGGGGGGGACTAGTTGCCCTCCAATCACTTTCGACTATTAAAAAGGGCACTAGTCCTTTGAATTTCCAATCGAATGAGCTTTTTTTGAAGTTTCTACGACAAAGTCTTCTTTAAAAACCTTATATGACCCCAGGGCATAACTTAAAACCCTTGCCCTGAGGGCTGTGGGGGAGTGTCCTCCTCAAAAACATATTTGCTATCTGGTAATGATGCCCCCTAATCACTTTCGACTATTAAAGAGGGCACTAGCCGTTCGAATTTCTAATCGAATGAGCCTGTTTTGAAGTTTCTACGACAACGCCTTCTATAAAAACCTTATATGCTCCCCGGGGATGACTTAAAACCCTTACCTACTCAAAAACATATTTTCTATCTGGAAATCAACTACGCTGAACAAAATGGCTATCTCAGAATTGTGATTGGGTGTGTTTGGGGGAATGATAGGCGTGGGGTGGAGGCTAGTTGCCCTCCAATCACTTTTGACTATTAAAAAAGGCACTAGCCACTCCAATTTCCAATCGAAGGAGCCCTTTTCGAAGTTTCTACGACAACTCCTTCAATACGAAGTGCCCGGGTATGGAGAAAAAAAAAACACATTGTGCCCACATCGTTTTGTACTTGGGCAGCGCTAGCGCGCTGCCTATGATGAAACAAGGGTTCTGTGTGAGAATTTCTGCTATGAACAGCTAGATCATTCAAGTTATAAATGTAAAACTTTTAAATGCGCAGATGGGTGGGATAGGCCAATTTGCCCCCCATCCACCCCACCCGCTTCAATATGGGTTTGAGGGCTAACTCCCACAGCATTATAAGAATTTTTGCCTTTTGACCCACTGTTTTCGTCGAGGCCTAAATATAATCCGGCATACAAATTATATTTCAAGATTTGAAACTATGTGTTGAGTTATTTGTTTGTTGAAGAAACGACTGAACTATTCAAGCTGTTTTTTGTCTTTTTTACACTTGCTACCCAGGATTTAACTAGCCCTCACAATTCGCAAGACTACTTTTTTGTCAGAAATCCCTGTTTCAATCAGGGAAGGACCATTTTCAGCATTTCCTTTCGAAAAGCACTGTAACAAAGAATCGACCTAGTCGCAAGATGAGCCCCTTAATGATCAAAAATATGAAAGACGGTTGAATGTTCAAAATTGATAATTTTAAATTCAAAATTTAAAATTTGTATGTATAAATTCAAGACATTCAAAGAAGGACTTTAAATATCATTCATGGATCTTCTTTCACCACTTACGAAGATAGTTCTTACTAGCTTCTTACTTACTAAGTTCTTACTTACTAACTTATTGCCTATAAGGGGGGGGGGGGATAGGGGGCTATCATTTTCAAATGATAATACCTCATTTTATTTTATTGAAAGCATGGATGGCAAAAAGATAATTATTTTTTTCATTTAAAGTGGAGACAGAAGAAAATGATATCAAATTCCCTGGGAAAAAACTGAAATATTCTGATAGACCCAGGTCCTCCCATTAGGACTTGTTCATTGTCTTGGGTATTTTGCGATTTCTCATAGGCTACTGGCTTAATTTGGTTTTTCTGTGTGCTCCCTTTTAATTAGATTCCTTGGATCTTATTGAATGCCACGGCGAATCTATACTCAGTTTTCCAATAATTTGAGGTATATCTGAATAATTTCGACATTTTTGTTGTCGTCTTTGTACCCCTTTACTCATACCCTCAATTTTTTTTCAAGGAACGCTAAGCTGTTTAACGTTATTTTGCGTGTTTGTTTGAACCATATAGTGACCTAGTTAATTATTAAGTAAATTATTTTTCTAATGAAAGCTGAGACGGTATCCT
>JAQQPU010002587.1:45296-55626 GCA_029168905.1 Artemia sp. Kazakhstan ARC1039
TAACACAAGTTATACAGTTTTTCAAAAGTAAAGGTTGAGGTACAGCTGTAATGTGAAGTTTTCTCTTTTTTGTCCGGTCATATTATTGTGTTGAAAAATTCCATAAAGTAGCAACGATTTCATTTCTCTTTGAATATAATTTTGAAACAGTCTCCAAAAATAATGAAATGGTAATATAATTGTAATATAATAAATTGGTAATATAATTTTCCAGCACAGTTGGTCATCCTTGTCTAATCATCCTTTCATCCTTGCTGTCGGGCCTCCGAGGATGTCAGAAAATTTTAGTTGAGTTTTTACTGGCATAGGAAAAAAAAGTTCTGTTTATATTAACAAATCGCTCAAAATGAGTTGACTTTATTGTCAAGAAGGTTCTACCATTAAAGCACGCAAACAAACCAAAAATTTTTTTTATAAAAATGGTTACGGTAAGAATGTCTCGAAAACTAAGTATTATATTTGATCGACTAATAAAATAATAGAAAACTTTCTCTAAAAGAAATCGACTACGAAAATGTGATGCAACCGCTTTGTGCAGTTTTTTTTTTTTTTTTGTATTGATACAATTGTGTCCTATAGCAGCATTATTCGCGAGCTGGCTAGCAAAGCCAGTTTACCTTTCAATCTGACATTCATAACTAGAGGACGGCTGCCAGATCGATTATCGCGAAAAACAAGAACTGGCTAGATTTGAGAAGCGAATCTAGGCTGCTAGTGAAAAGTATTCCCGAATAGTGGATTTTAGTACTTAATTCAATTCATTGCAACCATGCCTTCAAAACAGCATACAAATTTCCCAATTTTCTTTATTTGTAAAGTAATAACATAATGAAACGAATAGTATTTTGAAAACCTTGCATCATAACTGAGACCCAATTGCTAATCCCATTTTTTTTAGGTAAGCTAGTTGGGACTATGGAAGCATGTCGACTTTGAAACAAACTTAATTTCAGACCCAACTCGTGATACTTTCCACTAATCGGTCTTATAAGCCAGCTTCAATTTCCATTAGATATTTATGGCTCGCATCTTCTTGCTAAGGACGGCTTGTCACGAATAGTCATCTTTAAGCAATTAAATTCAAAAAGCCTTTATTCTGTTTTAAATGAAGATAAACTAACAAAAGATTCTCCACAGACAGCGATAGCACATGGCGCGTCGATTTGAAATTTTAGTTGCCGGTTTTCAGGGACACGAAGCCACCCAATCTTGCGATAGCTGGAATTAAACCCTGGGTCCTGTATTACAAAGCAAAGCATTAAACCACTGTGCTACCATAAGGAATTCTAGTCTATTAAGTTATTTGACGCAAAATGTTGGTTATTAAATTTTTTACAATTAATAAAAGTTATATGAAGCAAAAATGATTCACCAGGAATGAAGCCTGTTTTCTGTCTGAATATTATAAAAATATAAATTTATTTAAAAGACTGAATTATAATAACTGACGGTTAAAATTTGAAAAATATAAGTAACAGGCAGATTTAATCAAAAATATAGGAAATTAATAAGGAATCTTAGGAATCTCGAGATTTCTCGGGGATGGGCCAAAAATATCCCTCCATTGGCGTACGTTCCTTCCCCTTATGTACGTCACCATTAGTTTAAAAAACACAAAATGACCTGTTGCTGCAGGAGGGAGAGAACAACACTTTCGTGTTCCATGGTGTCCGTATCCGATGACATCACAATAACTGGCTGCGTTTGTTTCAAAAGTACGATGAAAGCATGGAAAATGTCCGACTTCACACTTTCTTCCCTCTCTAAAACAATGATATAAACAATTACTACTCTTTTAAAATAGGACAAAAAGAAATCATAACCGATATCTTCAGTATATACCCTTATGAGAGAACCCATGTAATCGCCAAAATTTTAAAGAAGAGATGGATATTCGTTTACGATTTTCAAGAACGAAAAAAATATAGAGAGAACTATGTCAGGAGAGCATAAACATTGCTTTGGGATTAATTAGTTATTAACTATACTTAACTATATTATACTCGAGATTTTTTTTTTATCACTGTACTGCCTGTCAAAATTTGTTCAATCAAACGCATTAATTATTTCCATTTATTGTCATTATAATCTGAAAGTTTATGCCTGTCCTAAAGATTGATACAACAACAATTGTCCCCGTTTAATAACCATCAAATGAAGCTGATATTCTGATCTATCTGTGACAGAATGGGTTGCATTTTTCTAATTATTTAGCATTAATAGCTCGAAATTAAGTTTTTCCCTATTTCTCAATCAAAACACGTTTATTTTCGTCTTGTGTTTCCCACAGTATATGTGCACCAGTACTAACTGTAGAGATGCAAAATATGTTATTAATATATGAGCACATGGGTACTATTAATTAGTGCCTGAATTCTATATATTACATAGTTTTAAAAAAAAATACAAATACTTTCTGGCAATAACGTAGGAATAGATTTCAAGGAGCCTGCATTTTTTAGAACAAGGACTCCACGAAAGTGATTACATCAGAGGAGCAATATGGAAAATATCGTAAAATGTAGAAGAAAATTTGAAAATTTGTAATTCAAAGAGTGGCAAAGCCCCTCTACCCTGCGTACATGCCTAAATATTTACCATTTTATCAAGTTTAGCTATAATATTAAGATAGGAATTCTTTCTGGTTAGTTTTAAGCAATCTTCTGTTCAACTCTGAAGGTATAAATAACTAAAAAGTTTTTTTTTGCCAAGAAATTAGCATTTTGTTTAATACCTTGTATAAAAAGTTATTATATCGAATTATTTACCTATTTTGCTTAATTATCCCTTTCGGTCACGGTGTCCTCGCCTAAGGACATGCTCTAAATACCCTATTTTTAAAAACCAGTAAGATGGTGCAACTTCGTAGATTTTCGCTCTATACTCTCCGATTTTGGAAACAAAAGTGGTAATGTTTTCATCAAAATTGCGAACAATTTCAATATAATGTGGTTTTTGAAGCTGAACTCAAATTGTGTGTCAGGAAATGGACATACTAGGTAAGTTTATTCAAATTCTATAAGAATCTTTATGTAAACAATTACTGATTTTTGTTCTTTACGTCCAGAGCCATCTGTTGCCAATTATTTTCGGCAAAAAGAAATCTAATGACAGTGTTCACTGATTTTTTCAAAGTATGATCTTCTTGTGATGTTCAAGTATAATGTTATGTGACTTGCACTACACTTTTCGTCTCATTTCGGCAGTTTTTGGTCATTTTATTTTTAGCGGATCCTCCTTTGTGCTTTGCTGTTTCCTTTGTTTTTAGTGCTTTTTTTCTGTCTTAGTATATACTTTTTAGACTGATTTTCCAGGTTCATCTGGTAAGCGGCCAACAAGGCGAGTCCGCAATGCGGATATTGTCAACGTGTTGGACGAGATAAATTCCGGTTTGTCTGAGTTTTCCGATTTGCTAAACCCGGATGATGACGAGGAGTGTTGGACACCGCAACATGCGAAACCAGAGTGATGACACTGAAACGTCATCAGAAAGTGTTGACGAAGAAGATGCTCTGCCCAATGCCACAGCAGTATCAAATCCAAACCAGTGTCAACTAATCTGGAAAAACATTTCTTTAAAAAAGACATCCATAATGGCAAAGCATGTCCACAACCAGTTGGACGAGAAGAACATGTAGAATACTTGAATGAGTACTTTGATTCAAACTTTTATAAACTTGCTGCAGAGCAAGTATCTATACTTTGTCCAGGAAACAGGAACAAGTATCGGTACTTCTGCTACAGAAACAAAGAAATTCATAGGAATTCACATTGTTACGAGTTCCTTCAAGTATCCCAGATATCGCATGTACTGGAGCAGCCGAACTTTTGCGTCGATTATAGCCGATGCCTTAAATTTAAAAAACTCTAACCGACTTCGGGACTTCTTTCACTTGGTCGACAAAAATGCCAAGGACTCTCACAACCTGGATCAGTTGTGGAGGGTGCGACCTGTCATTGACCAATATTTAAACAAACTGAGAGTTTCACACCTTCTGATTGCATCTCAGTTGATTAACAAATATCCCCTCACGCTGGAGCTTCAGACATAAATCAGTATAAACGAGGTAAACCAATCCCATAAGGTATAAAGATCTTAATACTCAGCTAAATCAACGGCGTAATCCTAACGTTCGATGCCTATCACACGTCTCTTTGGACCGGGGCATTTCGTACAGAGTGAGTTGTCGCAGAAACTTCGAAAGGGGCTCGTTCAATTGGAAATTGAAAAGGCTATTGCCGTTTTTAACAGTATAAAGAGATTGAAGGGCAACCAGCCCCCCCCCCGACACGTAGTATTTTCCCTAAATAGACCTGATACAAATTTTGAGACAACTATTTGTTCAAAAAATAGTCTAAAAACCATAGGCACAGCGCAGTTGTGCAGCCTAAGTAAAGAGCGATGTGGGCACAATGTTTTTTTTTGTTAAGACTGGAGTTTTTTTTATAGAAGGAGTTGTGCCAGGAGTTTCAACTTAATAGGCTACAATTAGCCGTTACTATAACATTATCGATATGCCCCTTTCATAACCTGTATATTTCTTAGCTTTAATTTAGTTCAACTTCCCCACAATGCTTCCTGAAATTTTCATCTTAATACTCCTATTCCTACAAGTAGTTGCAATAGAAGTAGTGTTTGGAGTAGTAGTAGTAGTAAAAGTAGCAATGGTTGTACTATTAGTAGTAGTTTGAACATATGGCTGTTTGGTCAATTGATCTCCCCATTTGAGCATTCTATTAAAGTTCCAACATAATAGCCAATCCATTTTGAGATGCGCCTTTTTTTTACAATCTGCATGCACATAGTGTTCTGATTAGTTCAAATTTTTCCTCGGTATTCTCTCAAATTTTCACCGTTAAGTACTTGTATTATAGTAGTAGTGATAGTAATAGGAGAAATAGTAGGAGTTGTAGTAGTAACAGTGGTAGCAGCAGTATTAATAGCAGTAGTAGCAAGTAAATTTTGCCTATTGGTCAGTTGAACATCCACTGATGATGACCAGGAAGTCTCATCTTGATGTGGTAAGCCGTTCCAAAAAATATTTCTGATACGCCATATTGACTCCCCTTTGACGCCCTTTTCATCTTAATACTCTTAGCCTTACAAGTATTTGCAATAGACATAATGATTGGAGTAGTAGTAGGATGCACATATTGCCTTTCGGTCAATTGTTCTTCCCCTTTAAGCATTCTCTGAAAATTCCAACTTAATGCCCAAATCTATACTTGAGATAAATCCTTTTGACAATCTGCATCCACATTGTGCGTATTGATTTAATTCAAATTGCTCCTGAATCTCCTATTAAATTTTCACCTTCATATGCTTAGCCTTAATAGTACTAGCGTTATAGGAGTAGTGGTAGTAGTGGGAGCAGTAGTAGTGTTGCATTAGTTGTAGTAGCAACAGTAGTAGCAGCAGTATTAACAGTAGTGCTAGCGTATACATGTTGCGTTTTTGTCAGTTGAACACCCCCTCATAATACCCCAGAAGTTTCATCTTGATACGATAAGCCGTTCCAAAAATATTGCCGATACGCCCTTTTGACAATCTGTATGCACGTAGTGTGTTTTGATTTAGTTCACCTTTCCTCTCGACATTTCCTCAGATGTTCACTTCATTACCTTCAAACTTGGTAGTACTAACTGTAAAAGCAGTAGTTTTAGTGGTATTTGTGGTAGTAGCATTAGTGGTAGTAGTTGTAGTAGTAGCGCGCAAATTTTGCCCTTCGGTCAATTTATCCTCTCCCTTATTATTTATTGAAAGTTCCAAATGTACTCAGTCATGCCTGAGCTGTGCCCTTTTGAATACCCCTATAAATATATCGTGTTTTCATTTAGTTCGATACTCCCCTCAACATTCTCTGAAGGCTCGCCTGAAACCCCTTCGTCTTTTGGAAAATAAGGGTCAAACATGCCCAGCTTTCTAAATAGCATATATTATATGTAAACAATGGACGAATTTACAGCCCTTGCCCTGAGGGCGGTGGAGCTTAACACAATGGCTGTCTCAAAATGTTGATGGGATGTGTTTGGGGAAATGATGGGCGTAGGAAAGGGGTGGGGCTTGTTATCCTCCAATAACTTTTGTCTATGAAAAAGGGAACTAAAACTTTCAATCTCCAATCGAATGACCTACTCTCGAAGTTGCTACAACAATTTCTTCAATACGAAGTGCCTTGGTCAGAATTCCCCCCCCCCCAAGAAAAAACAAAACAACAACAACCAAAGCTAAAACAAATTATACGTTATGCTCACTTTGCTCTATACTTAGGCAGCCCTATTAAGCTGCCTATGATTAAATCACATTTCTGTGGGCTTATCGAAGTTTTTCTTTTGATTGCTCAAAAAAATCCTAAAAGCATGCTTGGACTAGGAATCCTAATGACGGTTGCTTTCAACAACTAAGGGCATTCCATAGAACACCATTCCAATGCCCTGCATTTTCAATCAAATACTCAAAACTAAATATCCACCATATATTTAATGAATGTCCTGCTATTTCTCTGAAATGTAAACTAGGATAACTTTAATGAAACCTAGGGACGTACTTGTGTAAGTTATACAAGTTGCTCAGTGTCTACGTATAGATTTAATTGTTGGGAAAGGGGAACATGTTTGATCCAAGGTCTCTATAAAGGCTTACGGAATTAAGGCGAAACTTTCAGAAAATGTTAAGGAGGGTGATCAACAAAATTTAAACGCACAATGTGCATGCTGGTTGTCAAAAGGGCGTATCAGAAACATCTAAAGAACGACTGAAGGTATTCTGTTAAAACTTTCAGTGCATATTGAAAAGTGTTTGGAGGACAGCCAGCCCCCCTCGCCCTTTTTAGGTGCCCCCTTCACCACTGATCAATTTTTTTTAATCCTTTTTATTCAAAATAGACAACAGGTCTAATAACTACCTTGCCCCTGGGCAAGACAGCTATTGCGCTGTCAATGATATAAAAGCACCAGAAATCAAAAACCGTTCTAGGAGAGAAGGCTGGTTGGTTTTCCAATTACTTATTTATTTATTTATTACCAGAGGCACTTATATGGAAGGGAAAAAACAATCACGACCGAGGCCATAATATTTTTTTTTTTTTTTTTTTTTTTTTTTTTTTTTTTTTTTTTTTACAAATAAAATAAGGAAGAGCAATAACTTTACAATAATAAGGATAGCCTGAGGTTAATCCTATAACATCCCAACATTTTTTGGCTATAATTTTTCTTTTCTTTATTTAAAAAGTCAATTTCAATAGTTTAAATCTATCATCTATTAGGAAGAGGGGGTGGGGGTAAAGTATAGTGGAAGTGCCTTCAAAATGTGTCAACTATAAATTTTCTGTATATTCAGAAGTAAGAACTGTTCCCCTAAAATAATTTCTACACAATAGCCCCAGTTGTAGGCTAATACCCATATTTCCAACGACTATTTTTCTTCTAAAAAGCCCCAATTGTAGGCTAATACCCATATATTCTATACTGTTTCCAACAAATGGTTTGTGATATTTCCTTAATCTACAATATAGGCTACTACCTTGATTTTGATAATATGCTTCCTTTAGAAGTGGTTATGCACTATTTCTTTACTTGCTCTTTATTTCCTCAAGTCATTTTATAGGTGTTTACATAGCGCTAGTTGCAATCTCAACTTTATACGAAAAATATATGCTTTGGTGTCAGACTTTATTCGTTTATGTACAACTTTGTTTTTATATGATAAACACAATTTAGCAACATTAGCGCTAAGGGGGGTGAAGCTCAGCGGTAGAGCGCTCACTAAGTCGGTGTGAGAGGTCCGCGGTTCGACTCCGCCCGTCCCCCCCTTTTCGTCTTTATTGCTCCAAGCCTTATATGTCTCTGACTGAAACTTTGCCTATTTACAGTCATTAATTAAAAAAAACTTTTTCAATAAAATAAGTTTTCAAAGAAAAGTAAAGAACTCCATTAAACAAAAAATGAGCAAAAATAAAATTAAATAATCTACCAAGCTCGAAACTACCACAAATCAGCATCGATAAATAAATGAAACTCAAAACGAACAGAAATTAAAATAAATAACCGAGTCAAACTCAAAACGAGCAGAAATTAACATATGTTGGGCGCAAAACCCCTATGCCTTCCCAAGGCCAGAACAAAATTTGCACTTTACTGAAAAATACAAATGAATGTGCATTGTCAGTTTAATATACATATACTGATATTTAGTAATCAAATTGTTAAAATTATTTGATTTATTAAAGTTATAAAAGTAAAAACATTTATATTTTTTCAGTAAAGTGAAAATTATGTTCTGGCCTTAGGAAGGCATAGGGGTTTTGCGCCCAACTTATGTTAATTTCTGCTCGTTTTGAGTTTGACTCGGTTATTTATTGTAATTTCTGTTCGTTTTGGGTTTCATTTATTTATCGATGCTGATTTGTGGTAGTTTCACGCTTGGTAGATTATTTGATTTTATTTCTGCTCATTTTTTGTTTAATGGAGTTCTTTACTTTTCTTTGAAAAACTTATTTTGTGGAATTTTTTTTTAATTAATTACATACAAAACCGATTAAAATCCCGTTTCATTTTCACTGTTCTTGATACTTTACTCATCAAAACCGATTAAAACTCCCCTTTCATTTTCACAGTTCTTTATACTTTTACTGATCAAATTGATCCAGATACTACTTTTATTGTCTCTGTTCTTTGTAATTTTAGTTGTCAAATCGATTCAAATCTCATTTCTTTGTCAAAATTTTCAGCAATTTTTAACAACATACACCATTTTAAAAATTTGGACACAAATAATACTGTTTAACTTAGTTTCATACCTCCTCTAGTTGACCTGAAATGGAAAACTTGATACCAGTCGCAAAAAAATCTGTTTACTTTCTTTGATAGCTTTGATACACTTACACTATTTTTATTTGGTTAAATTTTAAGAGCAGAAGTAGCCTCGAAAGTTTGAACATAATACCCTCAGTCGTTCTTGGGATACTGCCGAGATGCATCATTGGGAATTAACATTATCACAGTGCATTTTGATTTAATCTTGAGGCAACATTTAGTTTTTAAACATAATGGGAAATGGGAGGTTGGGAGTGGAAGGGGGATTAGTTGCCCTCCAATCACTTTCGACTATTAAAAAGGGCATCAGCCCTTTCTATTTTCAATCGAATGAGTCACTTTCGAAGTTCCCACGACAACTCCTTCGATACGAAGTGCCCTGGCTTAAACAACAACAACAACAAAAAATTACTAATCACTTTCGACTATTAAAAAGGGCACTAGCCCTTTGAATTTCAAACCGAATGAGCCCTTTTCTGAAGTTTCTACGACAACGTCTTCTATAAAAACCTTATATGCCCCCAGGGCATAACTTAAAACCCTTGCCCTGAGGGCTTTGGCGGAGTATCCTCCTCAAAAACATATTTTCTATCTGTAAATCAACTACGCTGAACAAAATAGTTATCCCAAAATTTTTATTGTATGTGTTTGGGGGAATGATGGGCGAGGGGGGGGGCTACTTGCCCTCCAATCACTTTCGATTATTAAAAAGGATACTAGCCCGTTGAATTTTCAATCGAATGAGCTTTTTTTGTTTCTACGACAAAGTTTCTACGACAACGCCTTCTATAAAAACATATGCCCCCTGGGCATAACTTAAAACCCTTGCCCTGATGGTTGTGGGGGAGTGTCCTCCTCAAAATATATTTTATATCTGGAAGTCAACCACGCTGAACAAAATGGCTATCTCAAAATTTTGATTGGATGTGTTTGGGTGAATGATGGACGTGGGGGGAGGGGGCTAGTTGCCCTCCAATCACTTTAAATTATTAAAAAGGGCACTAGTCCTTTGAATTTCCAATCAAATGAGCCCCTTTTGACATTTCTATAACAACGCCTTCTATAAAAAACCTTATATACCCCAGGATACAACTTAAAACCCTTGCCCTGAGGGTTGTTGGGGAGTGTCCTCCTCAAAAACTTATTTTCTATCTGGAAATCAGCTACGCTGAACAAAATGGCTATCTAGAAATTTTAATTGGATGTGTTTGGGAGAATAATGGGCGTGGGGCAGGGGCTAGTTCCCCTCCAATCACTTTCGACTTAAGAATGGAACTAGCCCTTTGAATTTCCAATCCAATGGGCCCCTTTTGATGTTTCTATGACAACGCCTTCTATAAAAACCTTATATACCCCAGGATATAACTTAAAACCCTTGCCCTGAGGGTTGTTGGGGAGTGTCCTCCTCAAAAACGTATTTTCTATCTAGAAATCAACTACGCTGAACAAAATGGCTATCTTAAAATTTTAATTGGATGTATTTGGGGAAATGATGGGCATATGGGGGGGGGGGGGG